>JBCAUG010543847.1:0-49066 GCA_038406175.1 Haplosyllis leylae | reverse complement strand
GGCCAAGGCCACTGCGTGACCTTGTATATATACCATGCCCCAGCCAACCAGCGGGCACTTCAGTAAATCTACCCGAGTTATGTACAACTTGATCCCCTGCAATAAACCAGCATCCACGCCTACCACCACCGTGTTAACTTGTCTTTATGACCCCACGACAGCGAGCATGGCGATGGCTAGAATTTTTACACATTAAAAACCAACGTGAATCTGTTCTGATGTTTCAAATAGCTTTTAATTACCAGGTATTTCATTCATCACATATTAGAAATCCTTGACAAAGCTAAGTAATAGAGATATGAGCGTCTATGACTGTAAAGATAGTACCTCATCTTATTACACGGTTGTGTCAAGTCAGGTATGCTCATTTCCTTTTAACTTGTACACACAGATTGGCTACACCTGCATTGAGTGTTATTTCACCCTGTAGCCGTAATAGGGATCAGAAGGCATTATCACCTCAATAGTATTGTCTTATCTGGATGATGAATGCCCTTTCTTGCTACAAAAACTCGAACCAAAGACTAACAATCAGCAGTTTTCAGACTGTAAATTTCAAAAGTTTAGTGTTGTTTGGCCAGTTTGGGAAACTTATGGATGGTCTGAAAATCGTTAATATTAACCTGAGGGTGTAATCACACGAGCCATACAGAAGTACTGAAAAAAGATATCGCTTCGTATGATAGTTTCACTACAATTTTTTTCACTACAAGTTTTGGTGAAGCAGAGAGCGATGATGAATTTTGACAAGTTGCATGCAATTTGCATGTTGATACCTGGAAATGATTTGTTAGTGTATAATAAAGAACATTTGCTTCACTTGACTGTAGGCCAATGCTTTTCGAATACTAAAGACATGACCACTGTTGAAACTGTGCAGAAGCATTAAAAAGTTTTAAAAAGTCTTCTCTCTGAAGTCAGTTACAGATCTGCGAGGAATGAATTGTCCTGTTTTAATGAAATTATGTTTTAAAAAATTATGTCTTGCATGTTTTCTGCCCACTCTTTTACTAATTTTCAGATCTTTGGATGGTGCTTATGCCGTTGAAGATATATAATGATGTGTATTTAATGCAACAATTTCTTCTCGGATCAGACCTATCTATAAAATGATCATGAGACTTCGCATAATCTCTGAAAAGATGTCTCTCAAAAAAAATGATAATAAGTAAAATCGCACCATGTCACAGGATATCCTGTGGATTGATCATGGGTGGATATTCTCCGCGAATTTTCTGCAGGAAAGTTAAGTGCCCAGAGGAGAAGCTTAAAGGTAACACAGAGGATACATCATTATCATCTGTGCACTTTGGCGATCCAGCAGATGATTGCACACATATCGCAGATTCATTTCTTGCACATATTACCCAACTTTTCGGTAAGTGATGTGTAATGTCAATATTCGTAATCACCAAACGGTAGGATAAATCATCAGCACTCCCGTTACTTCATTCGCAACTATTACACTGTGTTTGTTTTGTAAACCAACTCGTTGATGGACCACTTTGAAAGTAGTCAAGGATATTTGATTGCGCAAAACGTTCAGAGTAAACTTCATGGATCTGACAATTTGTGCATTGGTGATCAATCTCTGAACAGATGTGTTTCCATTTATCTTTCTGAAAGTTGTACATGAACTTATAAATATAGTTTTTGACAAAACGCAAGTAGCAGTTTAACGTTCTTTCATAACCCACTGGGCGCAAGCTGGAGACACGCGCAGCATCGATTGAATTTCCAACAAAATCATAGAGAAAAGACTAAAGCAAATCATATATGGTATTGATGGAGTGTTCCTACAACAGGAGCGACCACCCACGTTTGAAGTGAATCATCAAAGCAAAATAACTTTATGATATGATATGAAGAAGGCATACGTGTGAAAGGTTGGACCCTTGGTTACTTACACCCTGCCCCGTTCTGGAAATGATTTGTCAGTATAATCATAAGCAGCCCTGGACTCAAGGATATATATATGGCTGGTACTGGGCTAAAGTTACCAACACACTTGCCCAAATCTGTTGACCACTTCACCTCTATTCCTCCACAATAATATCACTTTTATTACTCTATATTTGTCTTTTATCGATCAGTTATTTAGTATTAGTCAGTGCAACTTCTGAAAAAGTAGAATCATATCACTGAGGAGGTGGTTATTGGTGGCTCGTTTTTGAGCCTCTTATTTTGGAAGGTTGGGGTGAGCTGTGCGAATATATTTTAGCACACATGTTGTGAATGTATGGTGTTGGATATCCCCTAACATCAGTAGTGGGTCCAGGGGGCAATAATATTTTTTTTTGAGAAAATTACCGAAATTATCTCATGAAGGTGTGCAAGTGAAGCAAGCAAAAACTGGCCAGGATGAAGGACCTGCCTTAGTATTTCAAAAAATCCCCTCGAAGCTATTGCATTATTTAATATTCATTATCCCACTTTTTCTGATACCATTATGTTCACATTTTTTTACTTACATTTATGTGAAAGCATTGTAAAATATATTTCTGAGGAAATGTTTCTGGTCATTTTTACAAATGCAATATTTCTTTTACTTAAATTGAGAAATCAGAAGTCTCCTTCATTTAATACTGGTTTGAATTCTATAGTTTTCAGATGCATTGCTTTCTCTAAGTCAAAGGTCTGAAGCTGTGGTATTTATAACATTGAAATAGATCTATGTATCTTTCTGTTTTTGGGGCACCTTTTGTTGAAATATCAAAACAATTTTATATTAAAATATCTGTGAATTCTTTGACATCTTAAAGTTAATCATTTGTGCAAAAATACTTTACTTCGATGGACCGAAATGGTAGTCTTTCACTGAGGTGAGGGCAATGGCTCTATTGCCCCCACTAGATTATATAGCTATTAAACATACAAAGGTCTTAACATACAGATTTGTTATTGTTAACATGCACTAATAGGAAATCTTCTAGTGTACAGAGTTGTGATTGCTAAAATATGGTACTAACATAAAGAGATGTGATTGCTAACATATGATGGTGGGGAATTCTCTAACATACAGAGATGTGATTACTAATGTATGTACTAATGCTAATGTATTCCTCCAAAGAACAAATTGCTAGTTGCTAACATATGGTCTCTAAACACATGGAGGTGTGATTGCTATTGTATATTTTCTAGCACACAAAGGTATGACAGTATGATTGCTATTATATGGTCTATAATGTACAGAATTATGATTACTGAAGTATGGTGATAGGGAACCCTCTAACATACAGAGTTGAGTTTTTTTTCCATATGGTCTCTGATGTACAGTGGTATGATTGCTAGTGTATGGTCTCTAATTACTAGAGGTGTAATTTCAAGTGCATGGTCTTTGATACTGAGAGGTGTGATCAGCACTGGATGGTCTCTAGCATATAGAGTTGTGACTGCTATGGTATAGCATCAAGAAACCTTCTAACATCAGCAGTTGTAGTTGTTTACACATAGATTCTTGTCTGCAAATGTGCCATTGCTAGTGTACAGTCTCTAATGAATAGAGGTGTGGTTGATAATGTATGGTTTGAAGTGAGTAAAGATGTGATTGCTAATGTGTGGTTTCTAACATATAGATTCATGATTACTAATGCATAGTCTCTAGTATACAGAGGAATGATTGCTAACATATTGGTTCCAAAAAAGAGGTGTGATTGTTAATGTATGGTCTCTAATGTACACAGGTGTGATTGATAATGTGATTGATATCATATGGTCTCTAATGTACAGAGGCATAATTGCTATGTATGGTCTCTAATATACAGAGGTGTGATGGCCAGTGTGACTGACATCAATCATCTCTAATGTACAGAGGTGCAATTACTAATGTATAATCTCAAATGTATAAAGATGTGATTGCTAATGTATGCTCTCTGGCATACAGAGTTGTAATTGCGAACAGATGGCCTCTAGCATACAGAGAGGTATGATTGCAACACATGGTCATGAGGAACCCCTTAACATACACAATTGTGGCTGCTTACATGTGGAATCAAATGTACACCAATATGATTGCTAGTATATATAAGGGCTCTGGTAAAGAGAGGTATGATTGCTAATGTATATTTTCTTGCATACAAAGTTATGATTGCTAATATATGGGCTCTAATGTACAGAGGTGCTATTACTGAGGTATGGTGGTAGGGAACTTTGGTAACCCTCTCAAATACAGAGTTGTGATTGCTAACATATGTTTTCTAAAGACATAGAGGTGTGATTGCTATTGTATATTTTCTAGCACAGGTAAGGTTGCTAATTATATGGTCACTAATGTCCATAGGTGTGATTACTGATGTATGGTGACAGGGAACCCTCTGACATACATAGTTGTGGTATGGCTGTGCCTAAGTCTGGCTCGGGTATGGCTCACGTCCGAGCCTCCTGAGTGATTTGTTACTGGATCTACTTAATATTAGTTTCTAGTTAATGACAACTTTTGCGAAACAGATTCCATTGTGAAACAATCTGTGTTTGGTCAGAACATTTCATGCTTTGGTCCATGTGGTGGTTCAAGGAACTGGCCCTGGTCAAAGATTTTGGATTCCAGTCTCTTGTACCTGGGTCCTAATTTGGTGGCCTGCTTCTTGTGTTTATAGTCCAAATGTGTAATTTTTTTCTTATGTGTATTACGTGTGATTCTTAAGTAGATTTGTAATAGTCTGCACATTCTGCGTGCGTAACTTGTTATCAGTACGATGACAGAAGAAATCAGTAATGACAGAATCAAAAGAATAAAGTGAGCAGCCGCGACAGAAGCAGTCACGCTGTCGGCAAACTCTGACTTCGGTTTAAACTCATACTTAACCTACTGTAATACTATTTCTAATGCTGTAGCTAAAATATACTTTTAAGCTGAAGATTTCTGAAACAACAATTGTGTTCATGGATCAACGTGTTGGTCCTGCCGTTCTGTAAACAGACGGCGGGGTGTCTTCAAACTCCTCTGAATTCTGAGTTGCTGCACATACTCACGGGTTGTATTCAAATGGAGGGAATGAGACGTTGTCTCTTCTTGAAGAATCAAAATTTAGTACTTTTCTGCTAGATATTTAATTCTCATATCTTTGTTTTGGGGAAAAAATGATAGAATCAACAATTTTGAACACTTACCAAATTATAAATTAACATATTTTTGAAAATATAGTGGAGATATTGGTTATTTTACTATATTTTACAAACTGTAGCAATTTACAAGTTAAAAACTGTTCAAAATTTTTGATTATATAATTTTTCCCCAAAACAAAGATATGGGAATTGAATATCCAATAAAACAGTACTAAATTTAGACTTTTTAAGAAGAGACATCATCTCATTCCCACCATTTGAATGTAACCGCGATACTGGGAAGCAAACACGGATACCCCTATAACACCCTATCGGATGAAAAAGGGTACCCCTAGTCCCCTTGGATGAAACAGGGGTACCCCCTACCACTCTTTTTGGATGAAACTAGTAGACTAGTTAGCTAAAACAGTGATCAGCCAACTACACTTCTGGTTTGGTCGACTAGTTGGTATAAAAAAGTTATTACTAAAAACAAGATTTCTAGCAATCAAATTTTCCCTAAAGGAGATCATTCTGTCAATGTTGCTGGAATTGTATTGGCTGAATATAGATCTACCATTGGATCAGTTGAATTAAATTTTTGTTAAAGATTTTTATCAAAGATTTTACAAGGTTTGGGTAAAATAATGTTGAACACGTGGTAAATATTTATCAAATATTTGGCAACGTTTTATTCAACCATAAAGTTTCATGGCATCATAAGTTATTACTAAAAAAATATTTCTTGCAATCAAGTTTTTCCTAAAGTAGATCATTCTGTCAACTAGCTAAAGTATGAGCAAAGTAAATGAAATTAGAATAAATTCAACTCTGATTAAATGTGTTGTTAATCTCCCTGGTAACTGTGATGCTGAGTTAGCTATTAAGTTTCAATAATTGGTGGCCCATCCAGGCCAGTTACTGACAACATCAGGTGGCCCAGATCAAATTCAGGTAGCCCAAAACAAAAAAAGCATAAATAGCCCTCTGATTCATATTTTGGGCCATTTCAATTGTTTTTATCACTAAAATGACTCATTAGACTTTGATGGCCAATTCAGGCCAGTAGAATGCTAAATTAAATGTTAAATCAGGTGGCTGTGGATCATTGGTCCAGTGCTAATGGCATGCCTGTATTAGCTGCACTCCAAAATACTGATAATTTAAATGAAATTCTGGAAGTATTTTATCTTACATCTGATTGTTAATTAGTCAACTAATAGTCAACTAAGGCTGTCTGACTATTCAATGAATGAAATTTGGTAGTCGTGCCTTAGCTATCCCTTGAGTTTTTCATTTTAAAGTATGTAAATGTAGGCAATAGATCGAATTGTTTCCGTAACAATTTATGTTTTGAGTACTTTTGGAAACTTAGCCAAAACTGGGGCAATTGTGGCTGCGAAGTGCACTGAAGGGTGACCAGCAAGCACTGCCCGTCACCAGGGGGTAATTCATATATGAGACAATTGAGGTAAATACAAAGTAGCTGACTTTTTTAAATAAAATTTCATCATTTGGTAAAAGTTTTCTTACCGTTCCTGAACTCAAAGTTCTGTCTGTGTTTATTCATATCAATGTATTGTGTAGTTACTGAATACCTTGGTGACAAGATGCAGTGAGGTCTTTGTTTAATTATAAGTTGGAACAAAAATGAGAAAAATGATGTAATGTGGTTTGTTTGGTGTAAACAATGGATTCGATTTGCACCAAAGATATCCTGGTGCAACTTGAGTGGTTTACATGTTCAGTAAATGTTATTATGTAATGGAATGTGAACATCTTCATTGTGTACAACTAAAGAAGGATGAAAGAACATCTGCATTTTGGTAGAAGTGCTACAAAGCACGATACTTTGGTTACATCGGTGCGAATGGCAGTACACTTCGCTCACACACGATTTGAACACCGACTATTAGAAGACAACATTTAACAGAATTTTGACCATCCCCAGCAAAAATTACGCGTAGAGATTCTTTGTGACTACAGTTGTATTAATACTAATAGTGCATCTGCCTTCTCATCTATCATCTAGACTTTCAACTGAACGCTTGTCAGCTTCATCAAAGTCATCTATCTAAGCATCTAGCTGGTACCTTGAATAACCCGATAGTTTTGCCTTCCTTCAAAGTGGTCAATCTGTGGCTTGGTTTACCAAACAAACATGGTCTAATTGTAGAAAATGAAGTAATGTGGGACACTGATGATTTATTCTGGAGTGTGTCGATTAGGCACTGGATCTACCGAGAAACGAGTATTAATCTAAAGTAGGGAACTATCCTGACACCATGGTCCGTTTCGACAATTTGCAAGAAGTTCTTTCACAAGTTAAAACTTTCTGCTTACTCGTGTCGCGTAATCTTACCATATGTTCCACTTTCTAAGCCGATTCCGAATAGGAACTGAAGAAAGTTGTACACCAACATCTGGTGCTCTCAATGCATAACGTTATGTCAGAAAGCTAAGCTCTAAATAAAGGTAATGGCTTTATTATAATTGGTCCAATATTTTGATATGCCCATCAGCTGTGCGCGGGGATAAAACTGATACTATGCAATTAGTGTCAAGGGATACTTTTCCCTGAGGGAGCATGGAATAAGCTAAGTCTCCTCCATGGTGGAGTTTCAAATCAAATAAGTGCACATTTCTAATCAAGTGTTAGAATTCAGGGGAAAAAAACAAAAACAAAATATTACTGGAAAGAGAACATGTATCGTTTCCCAGAAAATATAGTTGGTTGCTTAATCCAGGCACAGGCTCCTTGAGCCAGGTGAAATAATGTTTCCGTAACATTATACAATTTATTTGTATCTTTCAATAAATCAAATAATCATAGAAACTGTTGGAGATCTCAACATTTGAAACCCTCAATTTCCAGATGAAACGCGCAATCAGTGAGTCCAATTTTCACATCAGAAGACACTGTCGAACAGGTTTACTGCAAAATGATGAACCTCCATGGGAGGATGTTACCAGCATGATTCTAAAGAATATTGTCAGAACAAATGCCATCAATTTTGTCTTTTTGTGAATTAGGGGTGCAGTTAGTTTATTTTAGTATTCGTATCAAACTGTGGATATATTATAAATCACGGTTGATTACTTGGTTGCAAGGGGCTAAAGGCTAGGCCCCTGTGGTGATCAGTGATGAGCGCATATCTTCGATGAAATATCGACTCTATTCAATTCGACAACTGCAGTTTTCATTATATATTGGGATGGTAGAATTCAGTAATGTTGTAGGATTCTCAATGATTGTTCTGTATCAGGTTCGGCAAACACTAATGACGTTGTAAATTATATACGAGCAACTATTGTTATCAGTTTGATGAAAGGGCTACGTTTCAGCAGAACAGGGTGAATAAGAGCAGCAGAAGCAGCAGTTATGTCAGCAGGCTCTCTGTGTCCAATTTATCACTTGATGCCTCGCAAGCAGTTACCTTTCATCATCCGATGATCCTGAAAAGCCTTTACAGTGTATCATCAGAATTGCCTTGAGACACAGCCTTTGAAAATTTCTAAATCTTGTCATCTAAAATAGCTACTAAAGGAAAAGTTTGGAAAATTGCACCAAATGTACTCAACGAAGAAATTATTTGATGTATTTTTGTAAATTATTAATATTATGCAATTTAACCATGGTATTACTTTAATATGAACAAAGTATTCCCCACCAAAATCGGAAATTCGAGCTCTCATAGAATTGCATCACACAACCACAACGCCCCGAGCCATTTGGAGTTTCTCACAAACACACGAAGTTGGCACTATTGTATTGTATTGAAGTTTTCTTCTTGATTTGCACCAACTGATGTTGTACATGTGAAATTACAAATCAAGGGGTATATGAGGATATATGCTTCATGGTCACATCCTTTACTGGACCAGTTGATTTTTGTTAATCAACTAATTATTGTTACAAAACAACATATTTGGTTACCAAGAAATATATGTGGTCAGCGGAAATTAAACTTTATTCCGCGTACAAGGTATTCTGTCTTTTCGCATCATTTTCTTTTATTTATGGCATTGGCCACTAAAACTATAGAAATATTTCTAGACGACACGCCATCTCCTGTAACAAAAATGGTACATGTAATAGAGTGTATCCTCATTGCCAGCATAGTGTTAGGTGGTTATGACTTGGAAAATATGGCAAAATGCTGCAATATGCTTCATGGGAATTGCCAGAAATGCAGAGGTTTGAAGATCTACCATTGCTGATACATGCTTTGAAATCCACCTTGTCGTAGGTTGTACCTTAATCAGCTGCTGGTGTACAATAAGATACTTCTGATTTTCAATAAGGGCTTTCTTGTGTGTCTTGTACATCCAGTGCAGTTAAATTGGGAGGAGTGCCCGGTCTCATTTCCATGGTTGACAGATTACTCTTCAGAAACAGATACATCTTTTAAGGTCTCGGAGTAAATGTTCTCTGCGTACTGTCCGTTGTGTCAAAAGTTAGAGCTTTCAGTAAATTGTATCCTATAATCAAGTACAATACTGTAATTGCTTTTTGGCGCTTCTTCATGAAAGGATGGAGTTCCTTCGTCGGTAGGCTGTTTTCCATTGCGCGACACAGTCCATTAGTTTCTCCAATTTCCAGCCTATCTTGGGAGATACGACATAAACTGGTAAAGATGGAAAAGGTCATTAGGGAAATGACTGAAATGATAGATGATTGCACAGAGAAATGAAAAGGTGAAATGTTATGGGGGAGGGGTCTACATTGTAAACAATCCTGTGCCAGATATGTATTTTGTGTTGGTTTTTTACTGCTGAATACCTAAATTAACCGCACTGGTCTCAATCGGGCGCTTTATTGAGAAGGAATTAATAGGTCTGGTACACCACATGTGCTTTTCTCGTTACTGTGGATGATTTTTTTTTTTTGGCTTTGGAGAGCATCTTTACTTGAGCATCATATTTGTTGATTTCCCGTATCTGGGCAATGATACCTTCAGTCAAATCTGAGAAAGTCATCTGTTAGCCATTTAATACCCATGCATTCCACGAAGAGCTACATTATGTTTTCGATCAGATATTTAGGAAATTATATTATATAATTCAGTAGGGGAAAATTGGGAAATAGACACCAACCAATCAGTGGTCAGCCGCGCTACAACCCATATTCACTAAATCTGCAAAGGTGTGAAACAAGGGATTCAATTGGCCTGCTGGAGCGCAATTTCGGTTGTCCTAATTCAAAAAAAATCTCCTAATGATCGCGAAACTGCTATAAAAAGAATAGAAACAGGTTTGATTGAACACTGAATTGGAGATAAGTTAGGCACCTGTGAGCAAAGGGAGCCTGTGAGCGCCAGTAGTAGATTTTCAGGTAGCTTCATCAACAGAATACTGGCTGCAAATTACGGTAGGGGCAGGCGGCCTTTGATGATGACAGTTTCAGCAAAATTATGCAAACAAATGGCCAACACAAGGGGTGTCAATAACTCGAGATGATGGAGATCGATCTTACATTTCATGAGCTAGCCCTTACCCACCTCAGGCTCTTCAGACCTGTATCTTGTCTATTTTGAGAATGTGTACACATTTACGTGAAGGTAAGAAAGGCCATTTCATAGGGCCGGTAGAGCTATGTCGACAGAGTAAATGAACAACAACAAGAATCTAGAAAATGGCAAGAAATCTTGTTTCTTGTTACTTTCAAAACTTACAAGATAAATGATCACCATCCTTAACGCGAACTGACAACAAAATAATGAAGGCCTTAAAGAAATCATTAATACCAGACAGAAGTGAAAAACTAAGTTGCTCGGTCGAAGCGCAAACTGAAATTGCCTTAAAATTGCAAGATCATAGTGAGTGTTTAGAGAAGATTGAAATATATTTCGATTCAAGTTATTCATAGTTTTCTGTTAGACTTTAATCTTTTTGTTCCTTTTGAGATATCGATCTTTGTTTTAATGCAAAGAAATATATGTAAAAATGATAAAATTTCAGAATTGTTCCGTGTTGCTTTTGATTTTATTTTGCCAAAAACCTGTCCAGATGTGAAATCTGCTGCATTTGTTATACTTAGACGATATAAAATAAACATGGAACATTCACAAGTAATAACAAGTGTAAATAAAGAAGATATGACAGAATTATGACATGGACACAGAGATCCTGTTTCGATTCGAGGCAAGTTGCGGTAAAATGACTGTGTTGATTTAAATGTTGAATTGTGATAATGGGGATGGTCGGCGATTTTTTTTTCAGCCATCGTTGCCTCTTTGCGTTAAAACACAGTTTTGTGTCATGTTCTGTTGTTGTCCACGGGAACAAAATATTTATCACCCTGAAGGAACGTTGGAAAATTCAGACTAAAACGGAAATATCACTAATTTCTGACAAAAGCTTTACAATGGAAGTCTATGGAGATTTCAGATTTTGAATGGTGCAACTGCCACAAATGACCTTACAAAAGTAATTTTTGCAAGAAAAATTGCATATTAGTGTTTTGATCTCATGACATGGCCATTTTTCAAGTATTCAATTTAGAAGTAGGTTAGAAATGACAAAAACAAAAAATTTCTGAATAATGTCCAATCAGTATTCTGACAACTTAAACTTTCTTCACTAATTTTTATGACAGGGTGTCAGAAATAATTGGCTTCAATGGGATTTGCAATAGTAACATTATCAGAGTCAGAAATTAGTGATTGATAAAACTGGTTTGAACTGGTTTAAACCAGTTTGTGCACAGTTGTCAGAAATTAGTGATCAACAAAAAAGGGATGGTCGCACAAAATGTTAATTTTCTTTGATTTGCTGTATAATTAAATTTAAATAGTATCTGGTACAAGATCCCAGTACACAATCCTTTCAAACTATGTAATGATTTTCAAAGTGGAGGCTCAGATGTCTGAGATATTTGTGGATTTTTCAAGGGAAAAATTGAAGAAAAATTCCACCCATTGACTTTAATAGGTCAGAAATTACTGATATTGTCGTTTTGGCCCGAATTTTCGGAAAACAAGCATTCACTGTACTTTTGGGAGCATTAATTCACAGTATATTTGCACATCTTTGTTGTATTTAAACCATTACCATCTTACAATTTTATACCTATAGCCTTAGCGCTTATTGATATTATCCTTCAGTCATTGACATAATATAAGAAATAATTGCCTGCTGAGGCCTTGGGTACAAATTTACCAGACATTGACTCTGTAGCCCAAATTCAACAGCATATACTGTCCTTCTAGTTACGCACACACAAGCTTTGTCCTTCTGAAATAACATTGCCTGAGGCTGCAGAATGTAACAAAAGTAAACAAGGCAGAAAGTTCTTTGAGGCAATTACCAATATTGTCCTTAGAAATCTACTCTGCGGGGAGACCCATCTTCCCTTTGGTGCATTCATATTTGCCGGATAGCCTTATAAGTGTACATTAAACTGAGGACAGAACTCCCACACAAAAATCTGGGTATTTTATCGAATTGTAGACTTCATCAAATTGTCAAATTTATAAAAAGGTCAATAAATGGGTCTTTGTAATGCAGTGAAGATAGCATAAATTGGCTGATAACTGGGTCTATAAATGGAATCTTGTTCACAATGTAGTCTATGTATTCATTCTATTCTCTGTGAAATTTCTGCAAATGAGTGAAGTGGAACTTGAACTCGTGGTAATGCTACATACTGACAACCACAAACAATGCAATACTTACAACAGGTCATACAACACTAAATTTGACAAAATAAAATTATTTATAACAAGTACTCATAAGACAAAAACATAAATTTTTTCTTTCTTTTGCTGAGTAAGTTTCGGTGAGGAAGGTTCATTCCGTAAACTAAGCTATTTTGGAAATACCAAGGGTTGGTTGTGTAATACGACAGATATATCAATGTAATGGTTTAGTAACAAGAAGATTTGAAATTTGAAACTGGAACATCGATATTTCTGTTTTCAAATTTATAAATTAAGTTACAGTTCTAAGCTAAAAAGATCGCAGTATAGAGAAACCTCAAAAATTGTGAGCTGCAATGAAGACATTGCTTTATACACTTAAGAAATGTCAACAGCTGTTGATTTTCAAAATTGGAAATCTTAATTCCTTTCTTTGGAAACTTAGCGAAGTGTTTTTAGAAATATCAAAAGGTGACTGAACTGGTATTAATCGAGCAAAACTGAACTGGTATTAATCGAGCAAAACTAATTTCGTACATCTTTTCTCTCCTGGATAATTGCTAATATAACTTTGGGACGGATATGACATTTTACGGATGGCGCATTCCGGAGATAAGTACGGATGTGTGTCCCTGTCACTAGCTTCTGTCATATTAGCAAAATTTCCACCTAAATAATCCTGGATCTTCCCTCGCATCTCTAGTAGCAAAGCCTAATTTTCCACTCACAACTGTCAAAATTAATGGTGGAATTTGAAATGACATACAATTGTGTCACAAAAATGGTTGCATTCCATAACCGTTTTCTGCATTGTGTAAATTAAACTGTGTTTATTAAGTAAACTACATAAAAAAGATGTTTTCAGAATTGTAGCGTAGTTTTGTCTGGTATCATCACGAACCAGTCTATAACATTCATTCATTTGCACCAAAGTGTACGATTTTTTGAATAGGCTTAATGAAATTTTTCGGGACATTTTTTTGTCAAAACTTTGACTGAATATAAAATGATCAGCAAAAAACAATGCCACGGAGTAATCATAAGCACATGTCAAGGCAAATAAAAGTTAGGAAGAAATAAATCTAATTCTAACCTTGGTAAGTACTTATTGATTCATTTTTTGTACTTCCTGCAGACAAACAGGAAGGAACAGACTCATTTAGATTGATGATCAGCCAAAGGTGAGGCTGGCAACACTGATGCAGATAAAAGCAATCGTTGTAATCAAACTGGGTTCAGTAATCTTTGACTCATCGATCACTTCTCAATCGAATCTCTGCCTATTGTTAGCAGAGTCTACTAGGTGCGAGTTTTTGGTCTCAAACAGTGTGTACTCAAAGTTGTTTTGACATCTCAATGTAAACCGAAACCGAAACTGCATAGCCGAAAAAATTACACCACTGATTTCTAAAAGTTTGAAGTGCACGAAAATGAACTCGAGTGGGTGCACTTATTTTACTCTAGGATGAAAACAGATCGAAGATTTTTGTACAAAATGTCTTTATCAAATGCTTTCTGATAAGAAGAATTTTCCAGCAGTAAGACAGTAACCACCACGATACTGGTTTTATGTATCAATTTATGTATTCTGCCATATCTTCTTCATTTTTTCACATTTTCACTTCAAATAAAAATTAAAATATGCAAAATGTACGCTGCATTCCATATTTACTTTGAAAATATTGAGTATTACTTTACAGATTTGAATATGGTCCAAAAACACAAGTATACAAATAAAGTAGGTGTCACATCTTGACAACCTTTTGGACAAAATAAAATCAGGACAGCAGTACAGAAAACATTAAGATAAACAGAACAATAGTACAGAAAACTTAAAAGATATACACTTTATAATTTGATCATGTTTAAAATTTTTATTTTCACTTGAAACAAAGGTACTCATTTTTAGAGGAGTGATTGGTGTGATTTATGTTCAACCAGAAATTCTGGTTTGAAATTCGAACATTCTACTACTATGCCATTCTGTCTGTCATGTGGTAGATTGTGGATTGATTCTTTGGAATCGGGAGGGAATTACTATTTAAGAGCTTTAAAAGTCTCAGACTTTCAAGCAATACGGGAAATGCAAAGTAGTACCGCCTTTGATTGCCCACCAAGATGTCCATAGATTTAATCCCATTGGCGGTAACTTTCTTGCTGCAAAGAGTCTGTAATAAAAATATTGTTTATTTACAATTAAAACCATGAAAGTCGGTGTTTTTTGCTTTGCAGTGTTGGTCCAACATGTCAGGCAGCAATCACAATAGCTGCACAATTTCCTGTTATTTTTATTCTTTTTTATCATTTGATAAAAATTTACAAATTAGTATTAATCAATCGTACAGGCTTATGCTTCAAATAACATGCATTGAAAATATCTGTCATCACCTGCAATTCAATAGATGCATCAATTCAAAACCGGAAATCTTTCCTTTTATGACTCCATAATTGTACCCAATAAAACTTGTGATGCATCTAATGTAAGTTTTAATAGTATGGAAATTAAATTGCAAAATCACTTCTGCAAAAAGCTTGATTCAGATTTCCCATTTGAAATCCAGCATCAATGAATGCGACTAAATCAAGCGTCTTGATAGAGGGAGGAGGGACTGACAGTGAATTAGCGTCTGTCTAAAAAAAGGGAAAACTTCTTCAGACAGCAGCATTCTTTACTTTAGAAACTTTCCACATAATACCGCACTCAGTGAGAGTAACAACTCATTGCGTGTAAAGTGTTAGATTCTGAAAAGCATCATTCAATAAAGCAATATTACCAAAGGAGCACTGTTTGCAAAAACCAGGTCAGGCTTAACACAAGCCTTTGGCTGTTTCCTTTTTTTTCCCTCACCATGTTCTGATAACACTGTGTCCAATATTCAGTAAAATTGTTTCTTTCCAATTTTCTTTCATTATTCGTCTTCATGTGTCGACCACACTGAAAACCTATTGTTCTTCTCTGATTTAATTAACATTGTAATTAGTATTTGCATTATTCAGCCCTATTAATTACAGTTTTAATATTACGGAAAAAATAACTACAGTATCGTGTTTAACATGGTGTATTACGAGAACTCATCATTTTTACGCCAGGAATATCATTACACGTCGTTATGAATGAGAAATTGGTCCGATGAATTGATTCTCTTCTACTACCGTCTGAAACAATAATGAGTCGACGAAGCAATGATTACATCGATTGTCAATTCGTAATAACCGGTATGTAATTTAATGGCGCACGCTTGTAAGGTGATCAATTGCATCTGTTTTGAAAGACAGTTTGGTGTGCAGGGAAAGTGTTCAATTGAGAACAGGGTGTATGAATGCGAGTGCCTTTTTATTCCTTGGTGTTCTTTCTTTATTCTTTCCCCACAGTTTCCTGATACAATATGCACGCTAAAACAAAGATATGAATAGATGGTAAGCCAGAACTACTGAGGTACTCCCACTCGCAATCTAAGCTATTTGTGACCAACATTTGAAGATCTAGATTAACCTGAATTTGACATATATTAATTGGGTTGAAAGCTGTATGTGGTTTTATTATACCGTGGTAAGTGGCCGGGCTTTTTCTTACTTTCCATCAAGTGCTTCTTGCTGTCTTAGATTGGAACTAAACGATTTTGGAAATGAACATTTTTATCAGCTAGCCATAATCGTGAGACACATTCTTTAGAAAACCTCTGGATGCAGGCAATATGAACTGATAACATACTGTAAAAGCACACACACACATACATACATGCATATCGTATCTGTCACACGTCAAAAAACGACACAAGAAGACCCCAGTGGTTAATTCGCGAAGAGTAGAAAGGAGAATTTGGGACATCTTTTACAGACCCGTAAAGACTCATAAAACCCATAGCTGTCAACACGGTGAAAATAGTGCTCATAGATCTAATGCACCAGCGTATTATTCCGCAACTCATAATTCAATGCAGTACATTTGGAGCAGACAGCAATTTTACGGGATTGGAGGTAATAATAATACCACCTGATCTATGTGTCCTAATGAAACGAGAGACATTAAGTAGAAGGCCACGCATTCCTCAGCATAAATACCCATTTACTCTACATAAGCTAACCAGCTGTTTCAGTGGGGACTCAATATTATCGATGCGAGGTCAGATTTAACCCAAACAAGGTCAAATTTTACAGAGCATTGGAAAACTCAGAAAAAAACCCCCAAAAACTTAAATTCCACTTTGGGTTGAGGGGACATTCGGCGGCCATCTTTTTAGAGTTATAATATTATCGGTTTGATTGAATGTCAACGATTGCCAGAAATCACAAAAATGGTTGCTGTCAAATAATCTGTCTAAATGCAGGACTCTTTGCCGAATGAACTGATTGATTTGCCGCCCTTAATGCACTGAAGTCACACGAAATTTACTTATCGAGTTGTTCCTAAAGAATCGAGTTTTCCCTAAAGAATCCAGTTTTTCCTAGAGAATATTTTGTAAAAGAGGAGTATTTGAACGTGCCGTTTCTTGTGTGAAAAACCAGCATACTACAATGCCAGCAAGACACTGGTAACAGAGAGTTGAGCCGGTTCATGTTTCAGTGATTTCTCAGATTCTATGAATTCGTTGAATTCACTGAATTCATTGCAAGTTCTATTCCATTCAGGCAAAATCTAACGTGCATTCACCGTCAAAGGCCAGTTAGGTCAAATCTGCATTATAATGAAATAACAATGAACTTTTTACATGACTTAAATAATCCAGATAAACCAATGTATAGACGTATAGACATTATTCTATTCTATTACATTATGTTTTTATATCAGTTACTTAAAGCAGTCTGCTAATAAAGACAATTCTTGATCGAGTTCTGTTGCAACAATAAATGAGTCTTTTCGAGAATACGAATGTCACTTTATTATATGCAGGTCACAAGATACAAATGTCATTTTGCAAGGTGCAAAAGTTTGTCCGGATGTAATCTAACCAAGAAGTACAACAAAAGTTTGACTTTCTCATCAGCGCGAATGAGTTGTTTGTGTCAAACGAAGGTTAATCGGCGGACAGAATTAACGCTATCCTGTTTTGTTCTTAAACCTAACTGAGGGCCTTTGGTGCTTCCTGAAAGAAAGAGCTTTTGAAACCAGAAAATTTAACCAACGGACTTTGATGTTTCTGAAAGAATAAAAATTATAATAGAACAAATTATTCTTGTAAAAATTATTCCATATAATATCACAGCATCTTTGTGAATAGCAAGGAAGCCTTGTAAAATCTAGGTTATTTAGATTCTAATTCTTGCCAGCGGTAGACGAAATCAAAGCTAATTTTTCATGATGGTAATTGCAGACATCTAAACCTTGACAAACAAATAAGACAAAGATTTCTAGACTTTGTTGAACCTTTCTTTTTCAAACACATTTTGTTAGAATACATTAAAATGTCTGCCCTATTTCGATTTTGCCTCACTGCAATGAAAAGTAAATGAACTATTTTCAGAAGCGAAATGGCAAGATACATTTAATGTGTTCTCTCCTGACTCCTATAAGGGAATTTAATCTACTCTTTATACATCCTTAGCGCCATTCTCCAGTATCCTCTCCACAAAGTTTCGTGATGACTGCAATAGTAATTCACTTTATCAAAAGGCAAACGGCAAGGCAATTTCATTGTGGGTGAAACCACATTTAGGAATCTTCCGAGAAATGAATAAGATATGCAGACCGCCTGGAAGAAAACTGACATCGCGCTTTGTCAAAGTCTGTCTTGCTTCATCTGCCGTTTCCATTGTGTTAAAAATCCCTTTGTCTGCAATCTTTGTAAGATTTAATACATATCTCCTCACTTTATTCAATTGCAGGATGTAAGAAGCCCAACCTCCCGGACACAATGCTAAGACCAATTCACATAAAGTGCAGGGCTTCAAATTGGTGACAGAAAAGCTAGAGACTACCTGCTCCTGGTAAGTATAAAAACACGGAACTCTTTTATCTATCATCATTCGTACATTGTGGAGTGCTATAAATGCCTGCAACTATCACGATTGCGAAATAATTTTGTAAAAATTGCAACCACTGAACGGCTTGTTGTTCAACTAGATTTATTTTTATTCAAAATGAAGATATTCCTTCTAATTAGATGAGTAAATGAGTCACGAATTGGAATCTATTTAAAACCCTTTACAAAGAATTTAAGGGGACGTTATGATTTGAGCTCATTGACATTGTTTACAAAAATCATCACCGCATACTCCTTATCTTATCCAGATACCTTTTTGCATGACCATACGTGGCCTCGTGGAGAGCTCTTCGTTGAAACATAACACAAGATGACGCTTGTTGAACCGCCTCCCCCATGTGTCCCTATTAACGTGCACCCAACTTTAGCTGTAATCGGTACAGCATTGTCTCAGATCTCTTCTAAAACAGGACAGCTCAAATATTGAAATGGACTTGGCTCCAAAATAAGAATGTGTTCGTGAGTCTCCGCCTTATCTCTCCGTGACACAAACAAAAAATGATGTTGTGGATGTGGTCCATATGCTCTCTCATAGCGTTGTAAAATGACATAAAAAAAAGACATTACTGATAAACAAATCAGCTGAACGACCACCACCTAATTATCATAAAACTGCCAGAATATTCCCCAAAATCTCTGGGCCCAACAATAAAGATATGCTATCCATTAACACATCTCGCTCTATCAATCCACCGACTTATATATCGGCAGAAAGTTTAGCTTCTTTAAATGTCAAGTATATTGGCTTATATACACGAACAGTGCATTATCCTAATTGCTCAATAGTCATGAAAGAAGCTATGAACATATATGATAGACTGAGCTGGAATTACCTAGGATAGTTTATTATTTGCAGACACTGACATTTACCTTATTGAAGCAATTTCACAATTAGTTTTTTTTATAATTGTCATCCACATTTTGAATCTTGACAAAATTGGACTGCCACATAGATCTATTTCCATAGAACAAATTTAATGTTGGACGGGATAGTAAAACTACATATCCGAAAGACTGCTGGGGGTTAGATGAACTGTGGAGTAAACCAATTCAAGATTTCATATATTTGTTAGTTCTAAAATTTCTCTGGAGATGGAGTCTTTAAAAATGTGCAAAGAGTCATTGATCTCCATGGAGATTGAGACATTTGACAGATTAACGCCAGGTCTGAATTGTTTCCATGGAGAATTGTTGTTAGTGGATCACCACACAAAAGGTAGTGAGCACATGTAAATATAGAAGTATGTACATTTTTTGTGACTCTTGTACTGTAGAAAACTACTAGTTATTGATAAAATAGATAGGTAATCCATGCTTTCATGGCTTTTATATGAAAATGAATCTTCCTCAATTTGTTTTGACTGTAACCAATCATTTTAAATACAAAACAAACATTGTATGAAAAGAATTTGATACTTCTTTGTTTCACTTCTATACTCTGTATCTTTTACAGTTGTAGATGTCTCACTAGTAAAGGGCAGTTTTTTCTGAAACAAATTAATAGCGAAAGTTTGTTTTGAATGCAACGCAACTTCTTTTTCCTTTGCTAAAACACAATGACGTTTGCGTAACTTTGAGAAACTTTTGATAATTTCTTTCCTGTTGCATAAAACTCCTCGGTTTCTTAAATTAATAACCTTAATTGTTCTAATTATCCAGCTGTCCGGTTGTCATAATCGCTTCTCATTTCTCATCGTACTCTTTCTTTGATATCTATCTGACTCCAGCAATTAGATCTACATCCGTGACGAAGACATTACATTGTCTGAACATAGACTTCAGACATTGTTATAATTATCCTAATTAATGGATATTTTTGTATTAAATTACATATTATTAGGACTATTATATTGCATCATCTAATATGTATATGGAATGAATAAAGGAGTAAGATGATATCACAAGTACATTTAAGTCATTTATCAGCCGCCGCGATTCAGGAATAGATTTTGTAAAATTAATGCTGGAGGCTATTTGGAGGTGCAAATGAAAATAAGACAAAACAACCAGGTTGGGAAGATGCATATGTCAGTTATGTTTAAAGTAATTTCTTCATTGATGTCTTTTGGCGTCATAGATCTACAAAGGGAAAATTCTTTTGCGTTTTCAAACAATCAAACTCCTAAATCGTGCGTCAAGTTACCCCGTTTAAATGGAAACAATAGCTTTTTTGACGGATTCAGTATTATTTCTTATACTTTTGAAAACAATGACAGATCTTCAGTTTTCTCAGCATTCTGAGCAAAGTTGTCCGCTTCTCAACAGTTTCACTACTTCTTCCTGTTTTCCCAGACACTTTTACTTCTCTGGCGAAGCTGAAACTTACAAAACTCACTTTGACAAGAGTTCAACGTGTATGACCTCTCACAAAAGGTTTTCTCTGTTTCTCAACATCGCAGTGAGCTTATGAACTTTTCCCGGCTTCTTTGTGTCATTAAATTCGACAAAAAGTGTCAATTTCTGCTCAAGAGGCAGCAGCCATACAAGATTTTCTGACGTCACGCTCAGTCTCGGACAAGATATCTATCACGTAGCATTTAAACTGACCGAGAGGGAATGCAGAAGTGACATTGATGCTTTCTAGGTCCTGATGTTTAAATTTCAATAAAGATAAATGTAGACGTAATTGTGTCAGAATTTCCGACTCGTAATCTGTACTTTGAACTGGTTGCACTGACATATTGATGGAGACAATTACTTTAAAATATCTTCTTGTCATCAAAAGAGAGATATGATTCAAATAACAATCACAGAGAAATACTATGTCTCTATTTAAGATTTTCTCCCTCATTCCTTCGTGGATGGGCATCAGATTTACTATGAAAACCATTATAGAGAAAGCAAAATGTAGACAGCAATGTGGTTTGAACTAGCAAATTTAAACTCGATTCAGATTTTTATAATTCTGAAAATTATTGCGTCTGTGAATGTTTTCCCTAATTGGACCAGAAATTTAGCGAATTTAGCGAATTGAGGGAATCTGATGAATCACTGAAGCATGAACTGGAGGTCAATTCAAAGATCGCCTCTGTTACCTGTTTCTTGCTTGCACTATGGTATCATCCCGGTTTCTTATATTAGGCGGTACACATTCGAATAATTCTTTTAAAAATTGTCGCTAAATTCAGCAAAGTCAATGAAAACATTGGGAATAACTCAATTATTGCCGGATACGACAGTGACACAGTTAATAACCGAAAAGTCCATCATGTTTCTATTCTCTTTAGAATATTTGCGCCCATTTTACTGACGATGCTGAATGACCCTTTCTTTTCCGTTTTCCGCTCTGTACTTCCCCATATCTGTGGGCACTGAGTATTTGCTCTTTTACCGGTATTGAATTTGGATTCCGTGATTAGAATGTGTATAAGGCGAGAAGTCAAATATGAAAGATGAAATATGAAAGGAGAGTTTCATGACGGAAGGAAGGGTTCAGCCTTTCACGCGTTTCTGATATTCTTTCCTTTGAAATCGTCCGTCGGTCGTAATTTTACCAACCGCTCTGTACAAATTGTAGGGTTCAAGTATTGTGCACTCCTAAAGAACTTTTGATATCTCCAATCAAAACCACCAACTGCAAATCAAAAGTCATTCGTAAAGGAATACTAAGGCTGGAATCTCAGACAGGAAACTGTATTTGTTATACCCAAATTGATGGAAAGACTTCTTTCACTTTAGTCGCTTTTTTATCAAATGAACAGTTTCATAAGCTCCTCTAGATGTTTGTGATTGCATTAATTTCCACTGTGTCTCGAACTCTGCTCGAGGGAACACATGTGGTTGAGTCATGATTTTTAACACTGGGAGGCCAATAAGCTTTATTTCAAAAAATAAATTTGGCTGATTTGGCATTACTACAGTCCCTCAATTTTACAAGACAAGGAAACTGGGAAATGTACGAAATGTAACGTTTTATTCCTGTTTTCCGTGATAGAACTGCATGTAAATAGATGTAAATCAGAATAATGAAGCTAATACGACTTGTTTTATGACAGATGAAATCCCGTTGCCTAGAGAAACTATAAGTTTTAATTTTGAAATAAATTGATTGCATGTATTGTTATCATCTTCACATTTTCACTTACCTCACCCTGATGCTCAATCTTCAAAGAATTTAAAATAGTTTCGTGCTACATATTTCATTTAACATTTAAATGCACATCCTTCAGCCTCCAAAGTTATTAAGTACTTAATAGCCAGATTTGGATTCAACTTCCAAATTTGTCAAAATATTGATACCAAGGGTTTTACTGCTAAAAGCCTTTAATGACAAAAGTAATCGGAGTACCCCAGTGAATTGCAGTGTGAGATAAAAGCAAACAAATTTCCATCAGATAAAACACGCTTATTTAGGAAAGAATTGTTTCATTTTACTAAAAACATCCCATCCCTGAAGAAGATAATGTAAAAGCGCATTTGGCAAATGGCATCATCTGCTCTTGATATGTAATTGTACCTCTTCACCCTGAAGGAACATCAGCAATTTCTAACTAAATCAGAGATATCAGTAATTTCTGATGAAGGTTTTACAATGTATGTAAGTCTATGGGGTTTTCAGATTTTGACTGGTGCAGCCTCCATTGGTGACCTTACAAAACTAATTCTTGCAATAAAAGTTGTCTGTCCGTGTTGTGATCCGAGTGACGTGGCCATATTTTAAGATTTCTATTTATAAGTAGGGTAAAAATTACAATAACAGGGAACATTAGTCAGAAAATTATGAGAATATGTTTGTTTCTGTCAATTTTAACCTATTTCTAAAAGAAAACTTCTCTAAAACAAAAATTAACAGAATTTCTTGTTATTTTTGGTGTAATATGTACAGACATATATTGATATGATAGGCTTTATTGCCTCGACACAACAATTTCTACATGAAGATACACTGTAAATTATTCAAATGTTTTAGAATTTATATCTTTATTTTATTAACAATTCTTTACTCAATTCTGAGTCATCAGACATCAACAATATCACCAGTTTTTTGTTTTAAAATCTTGTCGATTAAAAGTGCCTATGTGCGGACCACTGGTCAGTAAGTAATTCTTTCATGTTGGAATATTGCATCATTGGCCAAATACCCAAGTTGAAACTGTGTAAAAACTCTATTGCTATTTTTCTATTGATATCCTATTCATGCTCATGAAGTCATAAGGGTCTGTTCACACCGAGCGATAGCGTGTGCGAGAGCGGCATCCTACTTGGAAAGGAATACATTGATCTCAATTGCAGCATTCACACCAAGTGATAGTGTGAGTAGGAGTGGCATTCCTTGGTCTCACCAGGGTCATCACTAGAAAAAGGGTCCAGAACCCATTTGATTTTTTGCCGCCAGCGAGACCAAGCGATGCCACTCTCTCTCTCTCTCCCGCTCACTCTATCGCTTGGTCTGAATGAGCCTTAAGGTTTTACCAGGCACCTCGGTCAGTATCCCCATCTTAATACGACCTGTGCAGGTGCTAGTTTGGATGGCTACAACACGGAAATTCCTGGCTGTTTTCTCTCACTCAAAAGAAGTCGGTCATCTAAACCAAGGCCAGTGACACAGCTTGGGATACAAAGGTAACATTTTATGATTACCTTGTTTGAGTCATACTGTTTAATAAAGCAACCCTGCATGACAACGGTTTCCAAGCTCTCGAATGACGTCACGATGTCCGATTATGACGCTAAATTTGTGTACAGAAAAGAGCACTATTTCATCAAGAGGATCACTTAATCTCTCGAATTTTCATTCGAGAGCTAATAACAGAAGGAACACATACTTACTTGCAGGAAATACTTGCTATCGCACAAGGTCGAACAATTTGAACACCAAAAAAGTGTATCCCAGCATTTGACTTGTCACGCTGAGCTGGAACTAATCTCATTTCAGGAAACTCTTATTGACCTGGCACGAGTTGCATTTTAAACTGAAGGTTTTGCCAAGAACCCCTGACAGTGATACCAATAAACCTTCGTCTGGGTAATCTGCAAAGTGTACTTCGTGTGACAAGTTCCATTATTTACTGTTAGAAATCACAGCAGAAACAAAAGCAGATTCATTAATGGGAAAAAGGTTCAAACTGCTTAACTTATTTTTCGTTCTCCAATTACCATTTATCATCCGTATAATCAATGCTGCTCACGTTAGGGGTCAATGCTAAAAAGTGAGTTCTGGGAAATAAATTAAGACTGAAAGTTATTGAGCCATCCATAACATAAATCACAATCATACTGCTGAAGTCAAATATTCATCAACTGATAAAATCTCGGTGACATTCACTTTGAGTGTCAGCTGCAATCAATTAAAGAAATTGCAGAGGATCAATTTCATGACGTGGAGCTAATCCAGGCGGATTTACACGGCGATATCATATGACGGATATTCCTCAGGGACACAAAGGAAGAAGCATTGACCGCTCTATTCATAGCAAACCGTATCATTCTAAGACCATTTTCGTGACGCTATCACAACTGCCATACTTTTGGTGATGACTGTTTCAATCAATTTAAAACCCAACGCACTTATGATTCCGTGTTTGCTTGACTTTGAATTAATAAATGCCAATAAATAAATTGTTTTCTTTCAGTACATAGACGTTTTGCGGAATAATTACGACAGAGAATTTCAAACCTTTCATGCATCAGAGAAACGGTTGATGTGGATAATACCACCTACCGCACCATGGATTTCAAAACGAGGGAATATTTTAGCTCTAATCTCTAGTGCTACAAATGGCTCAAACAACTAAATCTTTTACACTGTATGAACACCATCAAATCAGGTGCACCGATTCTATGTTTATATCTTATCTCATAGAAACATGAGAGTCTCTGGTGAAGACAACCATAATATCCACTCGAAATAAATTATTGTTGTGCACATCAACATAAGATTTCCTCATAGAATGGGACAGGAATCAATGCCACACAGACACACATGCATTATCCAACCGGTCAGCTGTCACTATTTCCAGGCAGCTAAACATGTGGCTGTTCAGTGTTTTAAATACTGATAGTTTTGATTACTGTTTGCTGTGCTAAAATATCGATAAACCGTCTGGGACCATTTCTAATATCACAGGTGTTGAATTCATATGGAACTAAAGACTAGTTGTCATGGCTTTAGCAATCAACAGTGAATATTCCTCAAGACAATACTCAACGTCTACATAAATGTTTTGTGGATATGACAAAATCAATAATTGTATTTTGGCAGACAACAATTGGATCATCCATCGAAACCTTGATAGAGAAATCCTGGTTTGTCGTGGCAGCAAGTACTTCCATTTCAATTCTATCCCGAATAATTATGTGAACATTAAATGTGGAGTCTCATTGATTACCGGACTTAAGTTCAGGAAGATTAAATAAAATGAGCTAAACCTCTTTCTACATAAAATATATAATCCTCGGAAGAAGCAAACATTTAGTGAAGAAAATTTCTTTTCTTTTATTGAAGTCTGGTACATTTTTTTCCAGCCGCAAATAATATACTGCATTTCTTGTCTTTTTGTTTAGCTATATTGTAAAATAGGCCTTTTGGTTATTCTATATCAGTGCCATTACGCTATGCAGGAACAAAGTGCAGTTCCTCCTTTAATTTTGCAAAAAAGGTCGGACCTATAACAAGGATAACGAGTACGCTTTGCCACAAAAATTATGACGCAACTGAAAGTAGAGAAAACTTCATTCACACAAAAAGAAAAACAGCCACAAGCTACCGTCTCTACTGCTTTTTAGCTGATTAAAGACAGGCGGTTTGTAATCACAAATGTATTACTGAAAAGAAAGCACTTCTTTATGGTAGATCTATGATAATTTAAGAGTAGTAGTAGTAGTAGTAAACAACCCTGGGCTAAATTGGACTTGGATTTGATTGGTTTCAGTAAATGATACATGCGGCTGCATATCATGTCCGTTAATGAGATTTCACATTGTTATTCTCTCCTTTTCCTCGGCGAATAAACACTTCTTAATGGTGGTCATTCTGTTAATGGTATGTGCAAGATGTCTTTTTATTGCCGACAGACATTTTTCGTGGGTCTACGTATTCTTTCACTTCTCTCTGGAAAGAATTCAAAAGATAGAATGATACTGAAGTGTTTTTTCTCAATGATGTCGTCTTTTTTTCCGTCAGGAATAATTGTACTTCCATTTGAGACGTATTGAGTTTTCTGCTGTCAATGTGAACTAAAATATGGTTAATTGGATGCTTTTAACGGTTGTTTTTCTCATAGGATGTACCAGAGATTCATAAGTTGTAGTCCATCATATAAATAAAATTCAGCACCATATTTCTGAGCAGAAATGTTCCCAAACTAGGCAATGCATCAAGAAGATAGCAATGGATAATTCAAGTTTTCTTCTGTGATTTTTATTTGTGTAATTCGATGAATTAGCTGAATTCAACTAGAACTAATTAAACATGACTGAACGTGATTTAAATGTTCCTAAGTCCCCTACTTACAAATGCCTCTGTAGTATAATGGTAAAGTTTGATTAGTTGCAACTGTGGTAGTAAACTTTCAAACAAGATGAATAGGTAACATCATCATTTCCAATGTACCTCACTCAACAGCTGGTGAAACTGTCAGTTGGAGTTTTAACTGCGTTTCATTAAAGAATACATTTTGACTATTTTAAGAACATTTCAGTTTAAATCAACTTCTAAATAAAAAAGAATTCTTCAATTTCTTACTGTAAGTCAATTTTCAATAGTATTTGGTAGATCTCATTTACTTTCATATCATTTTATTTTTGATTTTTACGAAGAAAACGTTTCGCACTTTGAAATACCATTGTCGGTTTTACCCGTGTAATGTAGCAATACTGAGGCGACGGGAAAAAACCAGTTTCATACTGCACAACGAGATTCAATTTCAATTGCAATACTGTAGATCTCGGGCAATGTTTTGTGTTATGTTATATTATTTTCTCGGCATGTTATATTGTATAATACAGTAGACCTTGGGCATAGAATAGGTTCTTTAAGATGCTCTCGTCGTTCAGTTGCCCACAAAATTTGCAGACAACACTTCATTTTCACTAAAACAACCTATTGCATTGCCAGAGACCATAAGGTCAGTGTAGATCTTTGTTGTTTACAAAATACAAGCACCAATCGTCGCAGCACCTTACCTGGGATCAGTATTCAGCCATTTTCTGGCCACAAAATTTTAAAGATCTGGTTAAAATCTTAAAATCTATTACCAGGCAACCCGGAATGTTAAGTAGACTACTAAATGAGTTGGTTCTGTAGAAATGCAATAGGAATAATTATGGTTTCTGAAATTTCCAAAACACTGAATAAGCCATTGGTGTTAGAAGGATTATGATAATACAGCATAGCAACGCTGTAGCAAATTTAGCATTCTATGTTCAAGAATCAAAATAAAATCTGGAAAATTTGCTGAAGTCTTCCATTGTTCCATTGTCCAGGTTTTCATTATTTCTGGTTTGTATTTGGAACATAAAAAGCCAGCTCTTTTTTTTGAAAAGGTGAATTACCCCAAGAGGCCAAGAAAACCAGAACCCCATTCTATGCTCAAAACAGACAGAAATTAGCTGCTGATACCATGTCTTGTGCGGTTGCCTTATGCACACTAACGCTGCCTCAAAGTGTTATGTGTCTGAGCATTTCAAGTATCCCGAGATGTGGGAAAAAAAACGTCGATTTAATTGTCGCAGTCCATGTCAATTAGATGTTCTATTTGTCTGGAACTGTATTGACAGATTCATGTTATTACTTTCCTTATGAAGCTGTCTGCGAACGTTATTCATGTTAGATAAGCAGCAGGACTTGAACTCAAGTGGCTTAGTTTGAATGGAAAGTTTGCAGGTGTTTCTCACTTAAAGCTGATTAAAATTTGTTTTTAACGATGCAGCTGCTTTGAAGCTGTACCAATGGTAGACGGAGACCAATTTAGGTATAAATGTTGTTGTTTTACTTTGAAACAGACGGTAAAATGCTAATTGATCGCCACAGGATTTAAAGCTGGAGTTCCCTATATCAATTCTTGCACTAATCACAACAACCACACATAACACTGGAATAGTGAATCACGGTAACTTTTCATTGCGTACAGAGATCAGCCTGATTCTAGATTTAGAAAGAATAATTGGCGAAATTTGGATATAATTGACAGTTTTGAAAGCATATACAACATTCGTGGAAAGAAAGGTAAGTGTTTGCTCATTTTTGTGTGATTCCATTCCATTCCATTTTGTTGCAGTGAAGGGTGAAAGAGGTCCTTTTCAGTCCATTGCGATTAAAATGAATGAAAACGTTTTGGATGCGAGTTTTTCACTGACAATAATGGCAACATTGACATCAAAAACTTTACTACATGAAAACAAAAAATCCAGCTACACAATATTACTCCAATGAGCATTAAACTCAGGACTGGAGCCATTGGATCTAATGTTCTCCTCTCTGAGCCATTAAGGCAAATGCTACTTGGGATATTCTTAAATTGTCTTTTGTTCCTGCACCACTTCAATCTTGGACTTAGACCATTTAGTGAGAACTAATAGGGCATGACCATATGAAGATCTTAGATCTCCCAAGTAAAGCCTGTGATGCCAATGTTGCCATTATTGCCAATTCTGTGTGTTCGAGAAAAACTCTATTTTGATCCACTTTCGTGAAAAGCAATGAATTTTATTGTTCTAAACATTCCACTGTGAAATCACTACTCAAAATGTGTGGATTTGTGGATTTTTGTATCATGTTTCATGATATACCATTTACTCTCCTGTTGTTAATTGACTTACATATTGACTCGAATCCTTGTGCAACAAATCTTAAATTCATACAATCGACCTGAAGATATTGTCCCAACATGATATTTACCATGTTCTACATTGACAGATGAATGAATTGTAACTGTTTTATTTGTAACAAATATCACTAAACTTTAGAGTACAATGAAAAAATACGTGATACTGTTAAAACTGGATGCATTAAGTCTTTGATGATGTTCTCCGATACCAGCTGAACCAGTTCTCACAAAGTTCTTCAATTCACGCCCAGCGAAGAGAGTAAACAGTTCCCTGGTTGGGAGTGTAACACCCCAGAACCTTTAAGGTCAATACTTCCTGTAAATTTCAATCAATACCTTTTTAAAGAAGAATTGGGGACAAATTGTCCAATCTTGAGGTCAATGATACCCCTATTTCGGATTCCTACTCTTGGATGTTTAATCGGCTGCGTCCCCACTTGCTTGAGAGCTTCTTCTACTGTGTGTTTTAGCTCAATCAATGCCTTTTGACACTGTAAGTATGAAATCAATACTCTTCTTTACATTAGACCAAATTTGTCCCAAATTTCTGTGTTTACAACTTGGGTTTAGGAATTTCCGCAATTTCACTCCTTCTGTGGAAACATTCCCCAATGCACTTTGACAGGTTAAGAATGTCCGCTTTTCATCCAATCTAGATCAGTATCTTAGAAGTATCAAGTACAGATCATTCAAAACTACGAACCTATGTGCTTCCTGCAGAGTAGATTCCAGTCCATACTACGCTAAAGTTCTGAATACTACATCCAGGATAAACAGTGCCAAGGTGCTCAATTAGTAGATCTAATGTCAGCTGCGTGGTTTTGACACACATGAGGTCGGGCCAAGATGAAAGCTATAAGGATTTACTGGTTAAGTGGGGCTGTCATCGAACATGTCAAACTGACTGTAATTGGGAGGTTCCTACATGTTTAAATCCTTCTATAATCACACAGATTCCCATTAAAAACGGTCACATTGTTGTAAACAGGGATGGCAAGTCTGTAGCAACAACAACCAGTCTTCTCTCATTTTGATACCAAACAAGTTACAATGTGAAAACAAAATCATGTCTTTATGGAAGAACTAACCAATATACTTTTTTCTAAACAAAGAAAATTTCACAAATCAAAGGGGCATCAGTTGGGAATCATTTTAAAGATTCTGTCTGTTACCTCTGTATCTGCTACACAAGAGATTGCAAGTTTGAATCTCCTTTTAGCTGCAACTTACTGTCACTAAATTCAATGAATTCAGTGAGATCATTTGGGAAAAACTTCTTAAAGAAAGCGAATGGACATAAAATTGTCTTCGAATCCATTGACCAAAGATGATTTATCCTTTTTCCATACTTGTACGAAGTTGATGTATCAATTTTATAAAAAGGGCATTTTGTAGACTTTTGCATTTCCAGCTGTTGTGAAAAACACTGACGAAACAAGAATCATTGCCATCTTGATGACATGTCGATTTGTCCATTGATCTACAATTTACGCAGGATATTAAGGACGATGAAAAACGGTTATCTCAAAGACGTTAACCTAATTGCTGACATAAAACCTAGAAACGATTAATCCGATCATCAGTACAAAAGAAATTTATTCTTAGTCTCAGCTTGATCCGAATCAAGTTGTTTGCAACGATGGGCTGATACGCGTACGGAAACGAAAGTACTTGTTAAACACGCCAATACCCCTATAGTTTTGATTCGATACAGTTAACGGTAAATTATTCCATCAAGAAAATTAGACAAATTATGTCAATCCACTTTCTGACATTATCCCTGAACTAGTTTCGAATCAACACCTTTGATGAGTGAAAAGTTTATTCTGAGTCCGAATCTGAGAGAAAGTTACATTTGAATTATTCCTTCAAAGAAATTCGACACGAGTTTTGCAATTAACTTCAACCTAGTTCCAAGAGAAATTAAAGTTGAACCAGTTCCAGGAGTATGTAGACTTTAGAAGAACAGAAGAAAAAACTCTCAGTCCCGATCGCGAAAACTGCCGGTTAACATTAATTTATTCCATCAAACAAATTGGATGAAATTTGGGGGTTATTAATCTCACACGTACGTATTTCGACAGAGCAATAATCCCTCTCGTCTCCCTCATTCCCATGAGATATGACGCCTTCAATAATCCCAGTTTATGATAGGTATTAATCAAGATATCATCAGTATCTTTCCTACTTACTGCTTGTAAGTTGAAGGACATTCTGGAATGTCCTTGAAATATATTTCCCTCAAAGTGATTGCAATTGAAATGATTATTGCAATTATGAAAGGCCAATTTCCGGGAATTGCCTGACTAATATGTCATAGTCTTAAGATTGAAAAGTATTATCACTGTGACCAAGTTACATTATAGTACTTACAACACAAGTGACTTGAAAATACCATTAGACTTGCCAATCTCAGATCATTTTGTTTTAATAGGGCTTTTAAAACTAGATTAATGCCATTTCCTGTCAGAAGTTGGGACGGGATGTCGCAAAATGGGTTTAATGTACGTGGAAAGGTCATGGACCAATTGTTGGTAATTGGGTCCTCTTCCCTTGAGAACGTATTGTTTGAATTCCCATTCTGATGAACTTTAAGTTACTTCTAATCTCCCTACTTTTGGACACATTTGGGACCATGTTGTCCCGCGTTAGTGGAAAAACTCCAAACCATTTCTCGTTCTTGAACCGTCTTGAATGTAATCCCGTGACAGAGGGCATCGAGGTGTAACATGTGTAGTACAAACTCTACTCACTTTCAATGATCGCTATCGTAATTGTATCCGGCACGCCAACTTAGCAGCAATCAGTAATTTCCCACTTTAAGCTTGAATCTCAAATTGTAAAGGGGATATTAGACTCATCTTTTGGATTCGGTCTGAAGTTGGGATAGGGCCTAATATGTAGAAGTTAATTTTAGGTTAAAAATAATATAGGTCATGATACCGAATTCTAAAATTCTAGACCTGAACGTGAACGGTCTGTCCAGTGGTGGTCACGGATATCGTGACTTTCGTACCAACCACCACTTCCTGTAACGTAATGGTACCGCGGCTTTTACATGATTCCTGTGTAAAGTTGACATGCAAACATTTATAACATGGGTCCCTGCACGATGTGAATATGTAGAGTATTTAATTAGGGCAGAAATCCATTACGGCTCAGCACTAATTGGCTTGTATTTCCAGATATTGCCAGATTGCATTTCTTGTAAGATTTCATCAGATTTAAAGACAAAATGTTTGTGGTTTTGTTGGAGACAGATCTTGTGATTGCAAAATCTATTATCTCCGATTAATATTGTATAAAAATTAGTTTATATACAGACATTTCTTTAGATATAGGGCAGTTAAGCATTTCTAAATTAAGACAACGAGGTAAAACAAAAGGAGTTAAATTCAAAATGAAGCCAACAGCCAGTGACTTGTCCTTCATCTGCTTCACAATTGAACCGCTACCAAACAGATTGTTCTGACACCAGTTCAATGCTTTAAGTAGTACTCACTGCCAATTACTTGCCATTTGGCTTTTTAATTTCCACTTAGTTATGTCAAATGACTTTAAAAGCAAGTTCCACTGATACAGCTTTCAAAAACAAAATTTCTTTGTTGAACTTTTTTATCATTTTTCCAGAAATCTTGACGAAGTTGCAGATCTGTATTTTTGCTAAATATATGAAAATTTTGCATTATGAGGAGAAACATCTCCGGGCCTGGGTTAACTTCTTCACACTACATCTACATCTATGTAGATTAGATTAGTGCGTCTTCCTTCCTTGTTTTTTGTTTTCATTCCTGTATTCGGTTGTCAGTGGGAGCCTAAGGGGGGTCAGTCGTCTCGGCAGGCCCTTGTCTTGACAACTGACAGGCCCTACTGTCCCTGCTCTATCTTGTACAATGCGTAATTAGCTTTCAAGTAGAGTGTGTGGACAGTCTGCGGATGTTTTATTAACGGTGATCTGTTCATTCAAGAGAAGAAGAAATCATGCTGACCAGTGACCTGTGGATAAACTCTGAACCTTGTCGTTTTCATAATAAGATTTGTCGGTTTTTTGTAAGATTCAGACAAAGAACATTTCCAACAATTCTTTTGGAGGACGAAGAAACAAAGCACAAGACCAGTTTATTTGTAATGTTTTTGATTTCAATGCGTTCAGTATGCAATTCCGTCTTTGTAATCTATCCGCAGTAAAGATACGTCGATTTGACGTTTATCACTGAAAGACAGGATTATTTTTCTGTTATTTTAGACACAGTAACGTGATATAACTTGCGACGGTAGCGTGTCCAACAGTATTTATTAAGAAAGTCAATTGAGTTTTTCCTAAATGACTTTCACTGAACTCAATGAATTGTGACAAAGTCTGAAAGTATATATAGTTGCCATGAGTCAACACTGCAATGACGCTAGTAATACAGCTCTCCTTGAAAACAATAGAGTCACTCCAAAATGGGTTTGCAAACCCATTCTCTAGTGATTCTATTTGTTATAATTGTTTTTAATTAGACCAGTATCGCTAGTGTCATCGTAGCATTGTAGCATACTCATTCTATTATAAGCATTATATTTATCGACTACCTATATTATAAAGAACAGCCAACATAGTTTACAAACCACGCCCAAAAGTATGACGCCCATTTCAGAAAACAAACAGTGTCAGAGACAAAAACGTTTACCGTATTGGTTTTGATGCACTAAAACTGATTCAAATTTAAATTACAAATCTTCCACAGAAATACGAAGTTTGTCGTGGCGGATGATAATCAAAGACGCACCGAAGCCTGGAGGAAGACCAGACAACTGAAGTCCGTGTATAATTGATGAGGACGCCTCGAGAAGCAATTTAGAAGTAGGATTTACCGGACCAATCGTAACGGTAAGTTTTATTACGAATTAGACACAAAGATAATGTCTGTATTTCGTTCAGCAGTATTTTAGCAGTAATGTTGTTACCGCCCGCGTACGTAGTACGACGGGAGGTGATGTTTTCAGTTTCAGGGGTACCAGGACAGGGTACCCCCGTCCCTTCCCCCCGCCAGAACCAGTACAGTTTACCCCCACCCCTGCACCACCCTTCCCCCTGCCCCCTAACCTGAACCAGGACAGGGTACCCTTTGGCCCACCTCCCACCTCCCCACTGGCCAGGACTAGGACAGGTACCACCCCACCCCCACCCCCGGGAGGAAATGACGTGGCCATGATACAGTGTGGGCGGTATGCCTCTCGCGTTTTCACGCAGGAGGACTTTCTTGTTTCATTTGTATTTTGATGACTCGTTTAGAGTCAGCTTAGTCATTGAATGAGGAAGTCCAGGGAATTTTGAGAATGCGACTTGGTGACAAACCAGTTTGAAAACCAACGCAAAGTGTCACTGCCTATGAGGAGCAGAGTTGCATAGTCCCACTCCATTGAATCACTACTGTTATCTGATGGTTGTCATTTGTAAATTACAAAGGGATTGCCGGAGTACCGAATCATATTGACACATTATTGCTGGTTTGTTTAGAGCCAGCTTAGTGACTGATTTGGGGTGCCGCAAGATTTGAGGAAATGCCTTGGCACTTTTATGATAAGTAGGCCTACTTTAGGTTGCAATCATTGGTGGGAAATCGTTTACAAAAACTACCATCATGCCATCATAATGTGATAATGACGTTACATCATAATGAAGAGTCAGCCTGTTGTGACTTTTCACGACATCGTATTTTCTTCTAATGTTCTAGCAGTAGATCTAGTAGTTTATTGGGTTTTGATTTCCATTCCTGTGAATTACAGACATTGTTTTAAAAAGGAGCAAATGTCTCACAACGTTTGAAGCTGATTAGACTGAATTAGTTATCAACAGTAACATCAAGGGAAACTGATGAATTCCTTGTCTAAAAGCAAAGCACATACATTAATAGAACAACACAAGAAATAGTACAATTCTGTCCTAACAACTTAACCCAGCTCGCCCATCATACATATTTCTAATTCCATTCGAGTTTTTCCATAACTGTCATTGAATTCAATGAATTCAATAAATTTAAATTTTGGTGATGTCACTGAAAGAGGGTCACCTACATTTAGTGACTGTCACTATGTAAAGAAGATAACATTTAGTCTTGATTATTGCTTACTTTCTAGGTTTACTATTTTTGGCACATTATTAAATACAGTCTGTCATTTTTAAATATCATGTCATAATTTCAGTCTATTTATGGGGAGCATCTTGCATTTTTGTAATGGTGACCTGCTTACTTCATAGATACATCACTATAAATCCAATTCAATTAATTCATTGAATTCTATGGAAAAATTACGGAAAAACTCGATTATCTTACAACGTTGTTTGATATTACCTGTCACACTAATCAATTGGATAAAATGAAAATAAAACGTTCTTCTCTTCAAAACCAAAGCGAGATATTCCATGTTTCTTCCCCAAAATATTTAGAGTTCTCTGAATCCAATAGTTCATTCAAATTTCATGTCCGAAACTAAAAAGTGAATTTCATAGCCCAGAGGCAGTAACTTTGAAACAAACACTCGATAACCGTTCTGTTTAACAGATGTTTGTGTGAATTCATTCCCATTGCTGAAACCTCGAACTCGTCATATTAAGGACGATCGAATAGTGGTCGAAAACAAAGTTGACTAATGTATTGCCCCCTGGCTTTTTCAACAGCTGTGTGTTAGTGTTGCGACCTGAGGTAACCGAAGTGCACGGTGTTACATTTGTTTCTGTTGTATTGATCTTTCGTCTAATGAGATGAATTATATAGATGAAACGAGTCATGCATGAAGCAGAGGCCATTTATAAGTTTAATGTAATTACAACCAGACATGAGCTGCAATGGTCATAATTGTTATGTCGTCGGTTAGAACGGACTTTCGGATGAAATTTCTGCTTCTATGCTATTCATTGAATACACTTGTTTAGGTCGAGTAACATTACAGCAAATAGTGGCTAGATAAACCTCCGCACATCGTCAATTCTGTAGGAAAGGTTCCACGGCTAAAATATCGCAGTAAATTATGTGGAAAAAGACTGAATTGAAGGGACCCTAGGTTCACAAGAGTCAGTCAGGATCCCATGACTTCTGACGTAATTAATCTAAAAGTAAAACTGGAATTCATGGCATGTGATTCTTTTTGAGGATAAAATTTTACCTTTGTTTGAATAAGGTGAGATCATCTATAATTGTCATTCATTACCTTGCATTAAATGTTGAGTGGTGAATGTACATGGGCGTGCCAAGTCTATGGGTAGCTTACAAAAATCTACAAACCTTACAAACTTATTTTAAGGTAAATGATCCGGGATTAGAACCTAGTATGTTTGTGCCCAGTTTTTTATTTTCCTCAAAAAAATCTCTTGTTTAGACAATTTCAGTTTACTAAAGCCAAATTGGAATCCAGACTTGATTTTGTATTCACTGAAATTTAGCTATACTCAAAATTTGGACTCTGGTTTACTCAGAATTTAAGAAAACTTGAATGTTCTACTTTTCTCAAATTTTAGATTCCAGTCAACCTTCTCCAAATCAGTATTTGAATAAGCTGAACAGCAGATAAGAAGTATTGGCTCCCAATTGCTTGTGCCTCGTGCACTTAATACACCCAGAAATGCATAGCCCTTGTTTTTCTATTCATAATAGATTGGAATAACACATCCATCAGATCTTAATTTCAGACATGCAAGAAAGTGAATAAATATTGCAAGGAATGTTACCCAATGGGACAGTGGCTTACAATACGACACCTACATCTTGATCCAGTTAAATTTGTCACGTTGATGACCTGGTAAGTAATCTATATGCGACATCTTATCCAACCACTAATTTTTTTTTCTTTTTGTGAAATTATCCACATATATTCGCCAGTGTGTTTTCTCATAGTAATGGCAAAGCCGTTTGTCAATAGCTGTGCTAAATATTTGGGGACCAAATCCGCATTGAAGTAGATTCAGTGAGCGGCAGTTGGTTTAATTTGCTGGTGAAGCAGCAGGCATCTGTCATGCAACTGACCCCTGGGGAGCTTTTCTTTGTTACTTAGCGAGAGCCTATCCCAGCCTAATTTAACACCAATGACTTGGCTGCAATCACAAGATGTACACACACAAGAAGGGAAATCATTCCACAGCACAAAGTATGGCTACTTCTGTTTACTCAATCCAAGGTGATAAAGATTAACGTATTTCTTGAACTCTTTGTGTTGTAGGCTTTCAACGTTGTAAACAAAACATCAATTTTCTAATTACCATTGAATTATCTCTAACGACACTGGGAAATGTTTTATCTAAGGATGCACCCGTAAATCTTAATGAGAAATTGAATAGTAATTTCCGACGTCCCAGGTAAGCTTCTTTTTGACATATGCTTTAAATTACCTGATTACAACTCGATCGTAAGTAATCTTTTGTTGACTTGTGTTAACTACAATGAAAACAGTGGAAAAAGAGTGGTGATGTTGACTTTTTCTGCCTACAACCTGCCGGTATTATTTGAGTTGCAAGGCAAGTTTAGTCGGATAATATTGGTGGTTCCTCAAAGATTTTATGCATTTCAAAATAGTCTAAAATACAAAAAGAAATGAGTCCAGTAAACAGAAATACTAAACAAAGTCACAAACTTTGATGTTACATATAGCACAAGCGAAAAGTGTCATCAATATGATTGACAGAACACTGACTGAAATCAACGAAACATCAATCGAGAGTCATCGCCTGTACTATCTGCTATTTTAAAAATTGATGTCATTCAGAATTTATTTAATCTAAATGGTTTAATTGTTGGATCAAAGTTTTTTGTGGTTTTGCAATAAATAACGAATCCTATCTTTGGACAAATCATTTTAATATTAAAGATACATGTTGTAAAAACATTTGCGAATTTTGAAGTAACAGGCGGATTTTGATAGATTTTAATTAGTTATCATTCAAGTTCTTGATGTCTTCTTGATAATGACTGATATATTCAACAGTTGTAAGATTAATAATCATGTCACGTCTGTGTGTTACGAAATAAGGCCATTCAAGTACATTTATTACATATATGGTGAAAAGCATAAATGGGCATTTGTTGTGACTGTGTGTCAATAAAAATGCCAGATGCATATTAGTAAACTCCATTTAATTGATGTTGTTGTATATCCAGAAATATTATAACATCTTGTTTACGCGTTCTATAAACTGACAATGTAATTTACATTTGATAATTGTTTCGGCAGAAAATAGTCCTGAAATAAATTACAAATGTTTGGCAGTATTTTTCACCTTTGAGAAGTTGGTATCAACAAGTGCAATATATTGAAATAGTCCCGATCTATTCTTAGTTTACCAAAACAACATAATTATTAAAGTGACTTTTAAAGTTTGATAAGTTCGGCGCAAGAAACATGAAACAAATTATATGTTTGTAGATAAAACAAAAAAGAATTGTTATTTGACACTATTTTCAATTCCATTAATTTGCTCTTCTTACAGAGAAAGTGAAACTGCAATGAGTTCATATTGTCACAACTATTTCCCCTTCAAGGATAATATTTTCCGTGACCTTTTTATTTAATTTGTACATTTCCAGATTCGGTGCAACAAAAGATGGCTCGTGTTCTATCATTTGGCAAAGGATGATGCAAACAGGATCATAGTTGACAGATGTAGAGCTATTTCTCCCGGAAGTGCAATGTCGTCATCACTCCAGGGTAAAATTCGGAACGTCTTGAGTTTTTACGAAACTGAAAGTCGTTATTGACTGGGATAGCTACTCACTCGCATGGTGACAAAAATGACTAGCACACATGTGGTACACGTCTGATACCGATCCTTCTTCAACGTAGTGGTTTACTCATGAAAACAGGTGATAATGTAAGACAGCTGACTACTCTCTGTATGCATGGCTATGGACAGTGACAATTCCTCCTCAGCCAGCAGCAGTTCTGAGTTCAGCATTCACAACATTTTGCCCGTGGCCGTCTATCAAAGGGAAAGCATGTTAGATAACACGGCGACCGGAAATGAGAGCATTAACCAGGACGGACTGGGCGTTGGTGGCGGTGGGGGTGAAATGCAGGGCATACCGTTACTGGAAGCGGTGCTCTTCGCGATATTCACCTCAGTCTGTATCTGTGTCACCGTCATCGGAAACATCCTGGTCATCATGTCCGTGTTCACCTACAGACCCTTGCGCAACGTTCCCAATTTCTTCATCGTTTCACTGGCGGTGGCTGATTTGGCAGTGGCCCTACTGGTGATGCCTTTCAATGTGGCTAATTTCTGTGTGGGTTATTGGGTCTTTGGCAAGATCTTCTGCAATATGTGGCTTACCTTTGACATTCTAACGTGTACAGCATCCATACTAAATCTGTGTGCTATCGCCATCGACCGCTATTATGCAATTCATGACCCAATCAATTACAGCCGAAAACGAACTCTGAAGAGGGTAATGGTGACAATAGCACTAGTCTGGGGACTCAGCGCAGTTATATCTATACCACCGCTAATTGGGTGGAATAACAGCTCGGGAACCGGACTATTCGATGAAAAGACGGGAATCTGTGAACTGACTGATGAAAAAGGTTATGTAATATACTCAGCTTCTGGTTCCTTTTACATTCCATTGATAATCATGTCCTTTGTGTACATTAACATTTTCCGCGCCACCAGAAGACGGTTACGGCAGCGAGCGAATGCGGCAGCGGCCGCGCGGACGATGCCGCTGACGGCCAAGGGGGCTTCCACGGAGAACCACGCCACGGGCTGTGACGAGGGGGACGAGTCCAGTTCCGAAGAGACTCCGGAACACTCACCCAAGGCGACGAGCTTTAACACAAAGAGTTCTGTAGTGTCACTTCAAGGTGTCAGTCTGACTGGAAAGGGTCAAGGTAAGGGCCACCAACCGACAGGGGGAAGTGGAGGAGTCCTGGTTCCACCTCCCAGCTCCCCTGGTCTGCACTTTAAACGAACACATAATGGCACTTCGGATAAAAAGCATCAGCACAAGGAGAAGTCCCCTCCATCTCAAGTGCACAAATTTCTGGAGGAAAAACAGCGGATTTCACTCTCAAGAGAACGGAGGGCGGCCAGAACCATGTCCATCATCATGGCCACTTTCGTCGCCTGCTGGCTTCCGTTCTTCCTAATGTACGTCATATTTCCTTTCTGCGAGTCCTGCGCCCAAACGGACCCGAGAATCATCAACTTCATCGTGTGGTTGGGATATATCAACAGTGCATTAAACCCAATCATATACACTGTCTTCAACATAGACTTTAGAAGAGCGTTTAAGAGACTCTTGAGTGGAAAGTGGAGGGGAAACAGATGACAGATGCATTGAAAGCCACAGTGTCATGAGATCCTCTTTTAAGGCTTTTTTACTACTGCTTAATCTTTATGGAGAAAAAAATGTATGGTTACTGCTTTTAAAATATTGTTGCTCATAGTGTACACAAATAGTGAACATAAATAAGGAGAAAATGTGTTAATATTGTGAGCACTATGGGCATGTACGCACCTGTACTATTCTAACAAAATATAACAATTTTCTCCTGCTGCATGTTGATACTTATTACATGACTTAGAATCTATCATATTGGCTAACACAGCTGAAATAAATTAACTGCAAAAATTAGCTTCATTAATTGCTCGTGCTGATGCTAAGAAAAGAACTGAGACTTATGCAAATTGGGTGATAATCATGAAATGATGAACTTTAATTACTTCGCTCATTAATTAACGTTTCATTATTTCAACAAATGTGGAATGCTTTTTTTCACGTTCAATTTGTTGCTGTAATTTGTCTTTGTGTTAAACTGCTACTTCATATCACACACTCAGACAATTTCAGTATCAATATCACATTTTACTCATTATATTACGTAATAAATATCATACATTTGTTATCATTAATTTGTAGAATATTTACACTTGTAAATTTTTCACATGCATTTAAAAACATGCATACAAACTCACAGCTGCTCGCATTTATCGTTTATATCCATTTGTGCAGAGGCAACTGTCAATAATTTCTGCAATTATATTTTTACGTAGCAAATTTTTTATATCCTATTTTTTGTTCTTGTTGACATTAAGTACGTATTTAACATTAGCCATTCTCTCAATGGGTTGCTTCCTATTTTGCCATTACGTACATTTCCTCGCAACGAGGGGAAAATGCACTGAACGGATATGTCTCCCTGCGAGGGGTTGCCTGCACTTAGGCAGTTGGAAGCCAGAGACAAACATTTCTCCTCCACCCTATTTTCTTGCTACTACTTGACTGCGGGGGCTTTTCTGTAGCAATCATCCACTCTTTCTTGTTCTTTCCATCCACTACCATATATCCCACTATTACGTCTACTACACCTCCAGTATGCTCACTTTGAGTCACCATTTTCCTCCATCTAGTCCCATTTGACGTCAATTTACCTCGTCTTTAGCTTCCGCTTACTACAATACAAACCTCTCTCAGAGAACCATTTCCTCCCACAAAGGGCTGTGGTGACAAAGAGCTTCATTGCCTTTTTACAACACGAGCACAGTGGGTGATACGAAATACTTTAATGATTGCGCATTAACTTTCAAATAAAGGTCCTGTACTTATGTCATCTTTATCGAAAAATATGTCGTTTTCGTGACGAAAGTGGAAAATTACTCGAAACACGTCCTGTCTTCGTTCCTGTCATCATGTGTTGTTTTCTTTGTCCCATTGAACTAATAAAGTTGAGACAAACCATCCTCTTTTTCTTTACGTTATTTGAAAGTTTCCTTTGCATAGGACCTTATGGTCGGACACATGAATAGGGACCAAGACTATCAAGCAAAATTGATAAACCATATCTTTTTCATTTAGATTTTATTATACTGTGATTATGGAATGATTGGGACTTATTGAGATGTGGTTTGAAGGAAGCTTTCATCTCCCAATTTCTGCTCCAAATACTGTGTGGCAATATGACAGATAATTCGTCTTTAACAACCCAAATTTGCACCGTAATTTGCACTTTTGTGGAGGCAATGAGCTTGTTGGCAACGTTTGCAGAAGGTCGTCAAATGGACATATTCATTCAACAAGCTTCGCCAATTATCAGAGGTCTTGATGCTGTTTGTCCGAAGTTTTCAGTAATTGCCGATTCTCGGTCCCATACGTGACTTTCTGTTCTGCTTTTTGACGTTAAATTTAGGACTTTATTTTGGGAAACAACCTTGAGTTTAATTGCTATGACGACATGACGTCTGTCTCGTTTGCACGATGAGATCCAGCAGTGGGTGAAATTCCTTCGCTTCGTATTCATTCAGGCTGAAATTCGACGTGCTTCACCTTGCAATTACTTTCTTCTGTGGCATTAATTTTTGAAAATTTTAAGTTTCACAGAAGTTTGAAGTCATTGACTCTTTCAATTGATGTGACAAAGCAAAATTCAGAATATTTTGTGGAATTTACAGGGCTCTATGAAATGAAGAAGCTTTCCATAAACAGTGGTAATACTTTGCTGGAACTTAGATGCCAATGCATTCTGGAAATTTTAAGAAGTCTGTACTGCATACTATATTTATTATCCAGGATATTCCAGACGGGCGGCACGAACCCACAACATGGGGTCATTAGTCTATTCTTTGACCAATTTTTTCCCGAAAACTCTAATGAATGTGAAAGAAATTGTACCCGGGGGGCGCATGTCCCTGACGCCCCTCTTGTATCTGCCCGACAAGGTTATAGTTGTTACAAAACTCCAAATTTGTAACCAGACAATTTTTGTTCTAGATGTTTTCCACATATTTTCTTTTCCTTTTTCCAACGTAAAGTGTCTTTGACCACGTCGACACATTTCTATTTCCTTGAAAATTTAGTTTCATCTAAATCTCTCAGGAAAATTAGTCGAGTTTTTCGCTTTTTTCAGGTTAATTGGGTACATTTTTTTAGAATATTTTAAAATACTGATAATTTCTTTCATGTAGTACAGGTACAACCTACTACTTCTGTTTTATTTAGAATAAATACCTGCAATACATCAGTATGAAATATCATAACATTTTTATAAGTAATGCACAGGAAATTAACCACAGCAAAAGTAACATCTCGCAAATGAAAACAAATGAGATACAAATTTTGGTGGGTTTCCTGCACATCACAAGAACAAACAGTGTTATGGTTTTATCCTATAGATTTTTGTTTATGTTTTCATAAAATTTTCTACTCTTTAAATAATTTTTATTGAAAATCTTGGCCTTTGACTTATAATACCTACTACATTAACTAACTAAAAGCTATTTGGTTGCTAAAAAGTTGTACATTACTATTTGAAGCTGATTGGTTCATGAAAAGTTGTGCATCTGTCTGTCACATTTTCTAACTTTATTTTGATTGGTCCTTGAAAAGTTGTACACCACTGCCTTCAGCTGATTGGCTGAAGAAAAATTGTACACCTCTGCTGCCATATGATTGGATCCTAAAACATTGTACATCACTCTGAAGTTTGGAATGGTGTACAACAAATACATAACTTGTTTCAACCAATAAGATCACAGGATTCTACCTAGCTGTAGGAAAAGTACGTGTACAACAAATTTGAAATACTGATCGAATAAAAAAATTCAAATTTAACAAATTTGTGATGTAATTTTAAAACGGAAAAACTTCAAATATCAACATTTTAGTTTGAGAAGATAATCTAGGAGTGAAACGTGATGGGATTTAAGGAACATTTAGTCATGAACCGTACAGCCTGCCAAGACTCATGAATACCACATCTAAACACCTTTAGAATTCACCCGACATTTCTTATTACAGACCTTATCAAAGCAGACTCGACAGCCTTGATTCACTGGACTCGTCGATCAATAATCGGTATTCGGTATCTACTTGAGGTCTGTGTACCCTGAACGAAAGCGATGCCAGAGCGATGTCATGGTAGTATCAGTGAATAACAAGCAATGACACCAGTTAAAATACACTTCATAATTTAAACTACATTCATAGCTGGTAAGATATCCGTGCAAATAAGAATCGTATGGTTAATATTAAAGAAATATTTGGTTTTTGTATTCGCTTTACCTGTGTGAATGGACTTCAAATTGATATACATTTCATAGCTGTAAAGAACATCCCACAAGGAAACTCAATCAAACATGTAGTTTATTCTGTAATATAAAAGTGTTTGTGGAGGGTCTTAAGAGTCTTTAAGTTACATCTACTTCAGTTGTTAAAAAAATTCTTGCGTAGTGCAAGTCTGGTATTCTTAAAGAGTAATCAGACTCAAAGTACCTCACCCTCATCAAAATGTTTTTAATTCAAGAATAACTTTTCAGTCTTGTAAACATCTGAAGTAAATTGGAGCCACTGGGTAAAACGGCATCTGTGGCTGTTATATTTATTAATCAATCAAGTGGACATCTATTGAGTGTTTTCCACTGTTGTTACGTAAGACTTGCGTGGTGAAACCCTAGACATGTGCCAATTAATTTTACTGTCATACACAAACATGAAAATTAATGCTGTCAATCAGAGCACCGCATTTGAAGTGTATTCTTTTGGGGGATAATTCTTAATGCCAGCACTGAATATCCAGGCAGCTAAGAGATGCATTTAATTTGGAAAAATCCCAAAGTGATCAACCACCTCCACTCTTGTGTGACGTCACACACAAAAACACCCAAAATTATCTCTCGACAGTCTCCAGTATGGAGACAAAAAATTCGCAGAAAATCCAAAATATCCCGTATTAATTGGAAAATTAGCAATATTTTTTTACTCTCAAAAAGGAATAAAATCAACAGAATTGAAAGAATGATAAATTAGCCAAAGATAACTCGGACTTTGGATCACGGTTACTGATGTTGAGTGAGCGTGAGAGAATAAATATCATTTGAGTGAACATTTGAGTTTTTCCTATTTTCAATTCAAAATTAGACCAGACTTTTCTTTTCTAAAAAAAAATTCTTGTTTTCAAACTCACAACCCACTGATCATCAGTCAGGTGTCACCTTTACACTAAAGAGCCAACTGTGAGTGAGAGACGCAGAAAAGCTTTCAATAACCTTCAGTCATACTTAATTAGTTCCACTTGAATTCACCTAATTAGATGAATCTATCTCAACATAGGAGAAGCACGCCGATCAAACCAGCTCGTAATCGATTATTTACGTTTCCTTGTAACTCAACCAATTTAGAATCTAAATCTATTTAGCCCATCATCTTAAATGGTTGCGATGTATCCAGAAAATGCATAAAGGCCAATGTAAGTGCGCATCAGTTTAAATTGGTTATTGTTCAGTGTAACAGGTCTTTCATAATGTACACATCTAAAAGAAGGAAATATATCAAATCTTTTCATTGTCAATAATGGTCACATATGTAATGTATTCTGACATTAATTCCAAACTATGGTCAATCAATGAAATTAATCAAATAGAACATCACAAGAATCATAATGCAAACACATATTACCACTGGTGTTTAAGCTGATGAATACTATAAACATTTGTAAATCTTGTGAGAACGAATAACTCTTCCCTTTGCCATATTTGTAAAAGTATAAATAAAATGAGGAAATAATAGTCAGGTCTCATATTGAATGTAAGACAAAAGACAAGACAAAGATGAAAGGTATACTTGGTAGCCGACTGCATAATGCACATGCACATGCACATGCTAGATAGATAAGTCAGTTACCAAGGATGTGTAATAGATTTTAATTTACACGATACTGTTGTCAACTCAATGTCTGTGGATAACTACAAAACGTCAGTAAACAACCATCGGGAGGGAAATGGTCAATAAATTTTAAAAAAAAAAAATTTTTTTGTCCGGGGACAAAATTTTTGATAGTTTCATCACAGTTTCAATTTTTGTTATCAAAAATCACATTTTTACACTTTTGTATGAAAATGGAGCTATAAAGGTTAGCTTGGGTTACAATAAGATACATCGCTGCAGTTTTCTCCTTGATTAAGGCCCATTCAGGATGAAACACCTATTCTGCTGCGATATTGCTATTGCATATAAGCCAATCATTGCGTCAAAATAAATTAACGATGACCATAATGATAGAAGTCATTCTAGTTTTTTCATGATACGCGTTTCTGTCAGATAAATGACGGATCTTTACACGGGGAAGAGGAAAAAAAATCCTCAAAAAATTGCCCACAGTCGGGATTGAACCCATGGCCTCTGGATCATCATGCCAATGTGCTACAAACTGAGCTAAGTCAACATTCAGTTGCCAGCCTGAATCTCGGTGGCCTTTATGAAGTCATGCTCTATTGATTTTAGAAATGATCAAAGTCCAAAATGTGAAGTGGTGCATGAAACAAAGCTCACTTCAGAAATCTTCTGGCCAGCACAGCCAGTAGAGCATTAAAGTGATGATCCAGAGGTCCTGGGTTCAATCCCAACTGGGGGCAATTTTTGACAATTTTTTTTTGTTCTTCCCTCTGTAGATGTCAGATAATCTGACAGAAACGCGTGTCGTTGTCACACCGGGTGCACAGGCCGTACTGACGGTAATAATACAATCAGAGCTTTGCATGTTACAACAGGTAACGTGCCCTGGAAACCTAATCCGTACTAAACCAGCCAGACTGAATGTACAAAAAAAACTTGGGGAAATCCCCCACATCCTTGACCCAGATATACAACTATACAAACTATACAATTTCACTCTGAAGTACCAATTGCAAATACTTAAATTAGTAAACCCCAGGCCTTCATTCCTCCCTTCATTCATTGTAAAAGGAGCAAATTATGCATTTAGAGTCTTTTATCCCCGCTGGATCAAACAGGGTCTGGCGGTTTCATTCAAACCTATTGAGCTAATCATCGGCCAATATCATTAGGCGGGAGCAAATCATTAGTGGCATTCAGCACAATGGAAGAACCAGTAATAACATCACTTTCGAAAGACGATCCCCTCTTTAACAACTATTTCTCTGCTTCAAGAGGAAACTTGAAGCCGAGAGGTAATGACCTTCGGAGAATGGAAGCATACGAAACTGACTGCAGACTTTACAAACATTGTCCCGTTTTGTAGTTATTTTAGGAAAGGTCTATGATGCAGTCGAGTTTTCCAGTTTTAGAGTCTGCGTATTTCTGTGTATATTTGTGTATAATTTGTGGAAATATCCGAATTAAATAATTTCAACATAAAATCTCCAAATAAACAGCATGAATTATGTTCAATTCATATTGAGGAAGTCTTAAGTTTTGAAACTTAAGTATATTCAATCATTATCATCGCTTCCTGTTTTGAAAACAATTTTTGTGAAACAAATGTCACTTAAAATTAAAAAAACGATTGAACTGGGTTTTTTCTATTTTATATTCTACTGCAGCAAAAATATCCCTTCATTTTCACTCAAATACTACTGTATATTACAATTTAAACGAAAATGAGTAAATATAATACTGACCCACTTTGCATGTAATAGAACGTGGATATTGTCAGTCTCATCTTCAGGACCAGTATTCAGCATAAGTTTAGAGTACCGAAAAGACTGAAAGACTGCTCATTTAGGTACAAGTAGTCTTCTGGAAAAGACTGCTCATACCTAAATGAGCAGTCTTTTTTGGTATGATTAGTCTTTTACAATTTACAAAAAAAGACTGCTCGTACCAAAAAGACTGCTCATTTATGTATGAGCAGTCTTTTTCGGAAGACTGCTTGTACCTAAATGAGCAGTCTTTCGGGAAGAAGACTGCTCATTTCAGACGAGCAGTCTTTTCGTACTCTAAACTCATGCTGAATACTGATCCTGAAGCCAGGTTAATCGAAAACACAATGGAACGAACAACAAAATGTTGTTATATTTTGATTGAAAATACAAATCGTCAAAAGACATGTTGACTGAAGTGATCTACTTCCAGATACCTGGACATACGTGTGGACATATGTATCAATTTGACTGCAGCATTCTTCAAATACTGGCTCCATTTCAGCTACTCTGATGTTCAACTAATTTGGGGCATTTTGCCAGGAGAAAATCCGAATCGGACAAGGTTGATAGACGTGTTAAAACAGCTCGCAGGACATGTAAAAAGAACTTTTGAAACAAATGGCCTTGACCTTCTTTAATGCCAAGTCAATCTGGCATATGAGCCACCCTACCTAAATGCGTAAATTTTCATTTTGACGTCGCCAGTTAGCGTGATGTAATTGCGTCCAGGGCTATTTTTTTTAATACCATTTCAAATAATTTAAAAACTTCTTATTATTGTTGCTGTTGTGTCACTATTTATTAAAATGCCTATTAATAAAATATCTCTTTACTTGTCTCAATTTCCAGACTAAACGTTACGTAAAAGCGTTAGGTAAATGTGATGGAGGCCACCATTATGGAAATGAGAGTGATGAAACAATGTTTAATTTATATCAAGTAAATTATAGATTTGCAATTATTTCGTCCATTCTTTGTTATTTTGTACTTCATTTGCTAATAAACTGGTTTTACAACCATCTAGTCTATGTTTATTGTTAAATTAAGAAATTACATTCAGCACTCAGAATGTGATGTTACATGAGGTCAAAGGTTATAATAACAATACATTGTGAGCGTGACGTAATGATTACAACACGTGGTCATGCAGTAGAGTCATTACGAATTGTCAGGAAAATGCATTTAAATTATTATTAGACCTGTTGCAATGCAACAGGTCCCACAAAATTG
>JBCAUG010543736.1:0-14794 GCA_038406175.1 Haplosyllis leylae | reverse complement strand
GGTTTCCACTAATAACATACCACAGTATTTACATGATTACTACGTGCTACGCAACTTTGGGATTCTAGCCGCTTTCAATTGATTGAGACAGAAAATAACACGGTATCAAACATCATTAAACTGTGAAATTATATATTGACATTTATAAATAGAGTACTACACCATCAGCCAATCGATCTACGGGAAATCACTTGCATGAAGGAGTCTTTCTGATTTTTGTACTGAAATATCCATTATAAGAAACTACACGATATACGAAACAATAAGAAATCAAAGGACAATGATGTTGTAATGATGATACTGTAGTCATGCTATAACTATGAGAAATCAAAGCACAATGATGTAATTACGAGCAAAGAGACAGACAAAAGACATCAATACTTGATGCAATCTTCATCTGATTTGTAGTGTCTTTAGAGAACCAATGAGGTGAAAACCTGGATTTTCTTGGAATACAAGCACTGCGTGTACCCGGAACTACCGGCCTCTGTGTAGTCAACCGTGACTGGATTTAATCAAGTGCAACCAAATAAACATTTCGGGGGACATTGAACCCCTGTCAAAATGGCGACCCCCACATCCCAACACGGATTTTATATGGTGCAAAATATCATATTTTAATTGAAAATTAAACGCATAAAAACACTATAGGTGCCAGTAAGATCACTGTAAATAGCAGTATATTAAAATTAGTGTCATGTTACATTGTGGAAACAGAATCCTTCACCAGTGTCAAGATGGGTGATATTCCTTCACAAGCCAAATGCACAATTCATTCATCTCAAGCAAACGTTTTTTCGTCTCATTCTGTTTGCAATTAGTTAGCTTTCTCATCGTGCTGTTGCAATATAAATTCCAGCATTCCCCGCGAGCCTGGTGTCAAGTTTTCAGCAAGATGTAGGTCTAATTGACTTGAATTCACTTCTCTTTGACCGCTGTACTCTTGAGCCAACACGGTCCATAGTATTACTGTCTGTGATCTGTGTACATGCCGGGAAGAAAGCACGCGAACGGCTTTTTATTGTGGACAAGATACAAAGAAGCACTTAGCTTTGTCAAAGGATAATATTACAGCAATGGGTGGGGACCTCAGCAGATGTAAACGGGGATGATACATATGGGGAAATAAAAGACATGATTTGCTTATTACATGTTTTGTAGTCGTCCACAATCTAGGCGATCTAGATGTTACAATGAATATTGCCAACATCAAAACGTATGTTATCAGAAGCAAAAACATTAAGTTACACGGTATTACCTGACGGTTTTGTAGGTGTGGCCACAGCGGCAATAAAGCGTTATGCCGAATATTAGAACAGATTAGATAGATGAAACCTTGAAATAAAATGTCATATGGAGGAACGTCTACTCCCAACATATCGGATTTTTGTTCCTTAAAAAATGTAAGATAGCACAGATTGAGATTTACAAAGATCGATCGGAATACGAGGTTTTTTTTATGGTTGATGAATTCATTGTAAAATATTTCGTGTGAATATTTTTTGTAGCGTAGAAAGTAAACATCATGAGAGGAAGATTTTTTGCACAAAACCACAAAAGAAGAATATTTTTTGGGCATGCAGATCAAAAGAATAATGAAACTTGTGAAATATTAAATGTTGCTGTGTTGGCATTGATATAATAACATGAGCTGCGGCTCTTTTGTAGTTTGCGCATCCAATTTGTTAACGGGGAAGATTATCGACAAGAGGTGTTTTACCTGTTTGTGTAACAACGTTTGGCTAATAGCTTAAAGTTTTTGTTACTTACCGTCACACCTTTTGCGACATATATATGTGTACATTTTTATCTGTCGCTCATTTAGGTTTATTTTATATCAGGGCTGTTCAAGTTTCTGCAACTTATGCGACTTGAAATCACACCATGTTTCATGGCATTTAGTTATTTTCCTTCTTTTTACTTATTTTTCCTTGAGATGTTTTAAAACTTACTGTCATTATAAAAAGTCATTACTGAGTATTACAAACAGGAAATAATATATTTCATCAAAGAAGAGGTATTTCAGTACAAATTGTGTTCGTATGGTTTCTCTTGCCGTAGCCACTAGTTTCTTTGATGTGTAAGTAATCATGTATAGTTTTCTTTCACTAAGCAGGTACTTGTGATATAGAGATGAGGAACAAGGAACATATTTCTGAGAATTAGATGTTCCTGCTGTTCCCGTAGGTGGATTCATCAAAGGTCATTCCTCATAGAATTATTTCAGCCACAAGTCGGTCTTCAAGCCATGTTTCTGTTCAATCAACCAGGATTTATCGAAATGTACAACACCTTAATCACTGTTTAGTAACCGTTCCATCTCGTGAACACCCGTGATGCTTAAAATTGAAAGTTCTGTATGTATGTTTTGTTTGCATGTTACACCTCCTTGTTTCTGCAAAAGACATAAGATAACGAAGAGTTCTAAGACAACAAAATGTGTCAAGACCGCAAAATTTTACAAAACAATGAATTGTCAAAATATGACATTTCATGGTGTGACATAACATTTGAGGACTTGACATTTCATAAATTGACATTTTATGTTATGACATTTCAACAGATATGACATTTCAAGACGTACATTCGTAACATGTCATTTTATGTTATAAAATTCCATGATATGACATTTTAAGACATAGTAAGAACTTACCCTTTCCAAAGCACAGGCACCCCTAGTGGACTCAAGTAATATATCACAAAAATAAAGATAGTTAATATGTTGTTATTGGTCTGTGCATTGTGAATTTCTGCTTTTCAGTAAGGCCTGATTATATTTCATCAATCTGCCCTGTTTGGCAGATGCAGCATTTCAATGACAAAGTTGGGGTTGGTTGTCAATGAGGAATTGGGACGGGTGTCAAATTCATTCTTCGGCTCTGAAGAAATTGACTGAAAGTCAGCTCAGGTAATAAGAAGCAGCTTACTAACCTCAAAAAGTGCTATTTTGACTTGGAATTTACAACTAAACTAATTTTAAAAGTATACTACCAGCACAAGAAACTTTGTCAAGTCATATTAAATTGGTTTTTCCATTCAGTGAAGAAGTGAAATAAATCTGGGATGGTCCCGCCTTGCGAAAGTTGGTGGCGGCATATGTGTGATTCGTACTTTGCCTTAGGATATTACTGTATAGCCCGTATTGGGAATTGAGCCCTTGACCCTTGGATCTTGTGTTTGATGCTACCTTGCTAAACTATCGTATCATTCGTAAACTGCAGACGTCACTTGCTCAGGCCAAAATGTACTAGACTAGGCAATCGAAATCGCATTTCGAACATTTATTCGAGTTTTTCCCGAATTACCAGCAATACAAAATTGACAGATCTGGTAATTACATCTTTCCCTTTTTTCCTATGTTAAATGTGTTTTAGTCACAAAGAAATTTGGTGGGAATGCTACTCAATCATCTAATTAATAATATATGTTAAAAGAACTGACATGTCAAAAAATACACACAAGAACATAGTGAAAAACAAAAATGCCAGATCTGGCAACATTTTCTGATTAAGGAAGAACACGATTAACTGGTTTCAAAATTTAAAATTTGATGAAGTTCCTGCGCACTCCTTTCCCTGAAGTGAGAATTTATTGCAAATTCATTTGTGTGTCATGACTTTTTAATTCAAACATGAGTGCAACACCTAATTTTTTGAACGAATTGATGGGACGTTTATCGGAATGAAATACAAAAAATCATTGTCGCGTGTTTTGCCCTACGATGTTAATTTGCAGCGTTAAACACATACCTGGCAAACATGACATCAATTAAACCGATATAAGCTGAGTCTTGATAATACATGGAATCAATATACAGAGTTGATACGACAGGTATCAAACCTCTTCTTTTGCCTACAGTCACGCAAAATGGATTGATTTCCCTGAGAGATTTGGGCAAAGTAAATGGTATGGTGCTGTAACACTTCCCTTTCCGAGGAAGAGGGTGCTGTTTAATGCCTATAATCTTTCATCAGTACGTCGAAGAGGCCATTGACATGAAATACATAGTGCGATCGAGTTCCACTCAAACATTCATCGATCTTATTGATGTCGAATTCAAATAAATAAGAAAGAAATGTCGTATTCTGATTTTACACGGAGTTCCGTGAATTGATTCTGAGCAGTGGGTGTAAAAGACATCTGTACCATCTCCAACTATTTTGTAAAATAGAAATAGATTTGTCTCTTCGACACATATTAATTAGATGATGTTCCTCTTTGTTGCAGGTCATTTCAGATACTGCTATGGCACACCTAAGAGACGTGTTCATGGACGCTTTTGACGAAAATGAAGACAACAGAATAGAGATCTGTGAGGTAATGATTTTTGATAGATCTAAGATCTGCTGAAGCAATACACACAAGCAGTCTCATTAACACACAATGTCATTATCAGACTGTATTTCACAGAAATGATGTATGTCAAAAATAGGTAATCACTTTCATCTTCTTTAACTTCTCCAGAATAATAGAGCCAACCTGAATCAGTCATGACTGCATATACATTAGTCTATATAATTACTGGTTCACTCCGCAAAGACGACCCCTCAATACGAGTCTGTGTCGGAGTCGAGTTACGTTACATGTATAATTAACGAGCGGTAATTGCTTTCAATGAAGCTTATTGCAAGTCCCTGACAGCTTCCTTACTTGAAACGCCCGAGGAAATTGTTAGGGTAAAGACCTGTTTACAAGTTAAAAATAATCTGTCACTAACACATGACCAGATAATAACATGCATGTCCACATTTTTAGAACAGCAATTAGAAACTTGTCCAACAGTAGTCTTTCAAACTGGTGATATAACAATGAGTTTGCTTAGCGATTGATGTGATAAGTGCATAATAAATTTAGTAACACAATTTTCCACAGCTGACATTTACGGAGTTTGTTTTTTAATTTTCAGTTAGCACAAATTCTCCCCACTGAAGAAAACTTTTTGCTGCTGTTCAGACGAGAAAATCCACTTGAATCAAGTGTAGAATTTATGAGGGTGAACATGATTTCAATTTGACAAGTGATAAGTGATAATAATATTTACAATAGCATACTATTTTACAGTACCGTTTACATTATGTTTAAATCACTTGAAAAGTCAACATACAACACAAAAGGTTCTAACATAATTATTTTCATCGGTTTAGGTTTGGAGAGAATTTGACAAAGATTGCAGTGGTTACATTGAAGCCGACGAATTAAAGGTTCGCTAGTCCAATTTTAAAATGTCTGCGTTTTCTTTTACTCAGTGTAAATCTTTAACTATCACATCTTAAAAGGTGAATGCCCAATGAGTATATTCGTATGAATTACTTTCAGGACTTTTTGAATCATTTGCTGAAGCAGGCAAAGAAAGATAATGAAGTCACTGATGAAAAACTAATAGAATATACTGATACAATGGTAACATTACAATCTTAATATTTAAATCAGTCTTTATTAGAAATGTAAATTCAGTGCTAATTGTTTTGAACTACCAACAATCCGACGTTCCACGGGCCTGTCAGCCCTATGACACTTTGTCACCAGAATGCGATGGATCCTGAGACTCATTTTAGTGCCACACCTGCTAAACCCTTGGCAGCCAACCCCTTCATTTACTAACTAATGGCACTTTCAATCTGTTCATAAAAAACTACGGATTGAATGTAGCAATTTTAGAACCCATAATGCGTACATCCAATTTTCTTACATATCTATTCAGGTTTTTTCAAAATACATTTTAGACCAATTGAACTAATTCATCTAAATGATTTAATAGTTACCTTACTAAGCCACTGATGCTCACTATCAAATTGCCCTGACTATCAATTTAGACATCACCATAAATTATATTGCAGTAAGTCTGAAAAGATGGATGACATTAATAGACACCTACCCGAAAATGAGTAACCTCACTATCATACTGTAAAATATAATAGTGACTTACCCATAGAACCATTAGATCAATTGGTCTAACATTTATTTTGAAAAAAAAACCGACTGATGCCTTTCTATTGTTTTAGTTGCAATTGTTCGACGCAAACAAAGATGGAAAGTTACAATTAAGCGAAATGGCTAAGTAAGTATCCATGCTGTAAATCACTGACACAAGATATTCTTTAAATGATATATATAATTCTTTAAATGACATATATAGTTCTATGACAAATAATTAAATCAATTAGCAATTTAAAAAAAATTGAAATATTATTTTCAGGTTACTTCCAGTGCGAGAAAATTTCCTCTGTCGTCCCATATTCAAGGTAATTACCACTTTAAGAAATCACGTTCCTGGGTTGTCAAGTTGTCTCCTGGAGACACGTGATTAAATATCATTTTTCACTACGGATGTGGGATAAGACCAATTTCATTAGTTCTTGGCTCACTACTAAATTATATTCTGGACGCATTTAAAAACAATAACCCAACTCCATGAGGCTTGTTTTTAAAACTGCAGAAAATAAGAAAACTCACGCATTTTTTACATTTACGTATTGTATTTGGTCTTTTGTATGATAAAAGAATGCTTAATATTTCAGGGTCCTTATAAGGTACTAAATAACAAAATAATATTTATAGTCTACCTCTACTCATAAGACTTTCTGCACTCAATGCGTATCGTATCATTAAACTATGCTGCATGTTAAAGATAGCTTAAGGCTATACTCATCCATTGCGTAACACTAGAATTAGAAGCTATGTTGTTCTGTTCTGCCTACATAAAATGATGATATGAAGTTCAGATGACTTTTGACTATGTTAAAGATTTATTTCAAATTTTATGACGTTCAATTGCACCTTTGTGCATTATAATGTGAATTATAAGAAACATTACAGTTTAACACATGACTTACAGTACAAATAAGTAAAAATAGACGCGTTCAGCCATTGAAAAATCTGCGAAGAAAGGGTGCGAGAAGAATCTTTTAACATGAAGAAGTTGTTGTTTTATCAGTGACTAGCAAGTTGAAAACAGGTTGAAATCGAAAATTTAGAAAATTTACGTAGATTTGTAGAACCTCCCAATTTAGCAAAAATTTGTGTAATAGTTAGTATTTAAATAACTGAATTAAATCGCCGATTTAGCACTGTTAGCCAGAAAAAGAAATTAGACTACATTTAAAACAGCATGTGCATGGTCTTTGTTGATCTAAAGTTAAACAAGTAATTGTTAATGGACTATCACTTTAGAAGATTGTTAAAAGTGGAATCTGATCTTGGAATCATAAATATATAAAGATTAAGTATAAGTGGAATATTTTACAGGGTGCCAACAGAATAACGAGGAGAGACATAGACAGAGTATTTGCATTGTATGATAGGGTAAGTCTTTTCTATTTCCATCACGTTATCATTTCTAATATTATTAGAAGGATGTTGAAGTTTTAGTTAAAAAGATAAGACACCAATGTTTGCAAATTAATAATTCAATTGTGCGCCATTCGAGGTGTTTCAATGAGGAATTTCTGATCAAATCTGGCAGATTCTTAAATCTTAAAAATGAGAACAACATAACACTGAAATAATTTAGTTGCCTATCAATTTGTCTTTGATAACTACGAACAGGATGGTCAGACCAAAATTGAAGCTTAAAGTTTTCGTCATCATGTGGATTTTAAGCGTCAAGAAATCAATCAAAGCCAAAATCTGATGTTTTCTTGTTAGATACTTGTTTACTTTATTGTTTATTGTTTTGATGAAAAGTTCAACAACAGTACATCAGATTTTGGCTAGTGCAACATTTGAGGAAGAAGAATTAGAAAGAACGAATGGAGAAATCTCCCAAATATGAGAAATCCTCAAAATTTCTCCACTTCCAGATTCTATCAGAAATTTGTTATCGTAAAAACTCGATATATGTCAGTTGCTCGTTTTCAGGACAAAAATGGCACAATAGAAAACGAAGAATTAAACGGTTTCCTGAAAGATCTCACCGAGCTAGTGCAACAGGTAACTTGTATTTGATAAATAAACAAGGGTTTCTAAATAAAATGAATTTTAGTGTTTGTTTTAATATAAAGTTTGTGATGATTTGTAGGATTCGCAATGAGTAAAGATAAAACAAGAACTAATCTTTTTGCCCATGCATCACAAAAATTCCATTCATATGCGTGTGTTCCACAATTCTTGAAAGTCGAGGAGTCGATGTTGGAATTTCATGTTGGTGTTACGTTGATTTTTGTTACCCTAGGATTACGACACAGAAGACATTGCCTTTTTAAAGAGCGCCATCCTGGATCAATGGGATGTGAACAACGATGGCAAAATCAACAAATCCGAACTCACAATGCTGCTTCTCCATCAGGTTCAACACAACAATATCATTCCTTTTCCTCATTATAAAACATTTGAACAATGATTAAGATAATTATGGCAAAATATCTTCCAGAGAAGTTGCCATTGATTTAACACGTTTGATTTTACCACTATTAGACGAGTGTGGATGTCTGAACATTTGTAAGTCGCTACTGTGTTAACAGTTCAAAATGGACAAATTTAAATACTTCTTACGTATATATTTTGTGTTTAATTTTTAACCAAATTTCATTTTGGAGGACTGGCAAGAAAAAAAGTATGTTTGCAGGGCTTATGATTGCCAAGATTCCATTCCTTTTTATCATAAATTATCAATCATGTTATTCTTGCAGGGAAGGTTATGTGCTGAAGCGGAGGGTTTGGATTATGATGAGGAAGGTATTGATGGCAACGATGAAGACGACGAATAAAATACGTCACCACCAAGATTAGCCATAACAAAAAAAGATTACTCGAATAAAAGAGACTTACATTGTGCCCTGGAATATCTTGGGGAAAGACGTGGAGGATTGAAATGCGTACAGTGAGAATAAAGGGAAAGAAAACGTCTGATTCTTTGCTTATTTTTGTCGTTTAGGTTGTTCTTCCCACGGGTCCAGGTGAATGGACTCATAATTTTAGCTTTTTTTATATATTTTATGAATTTTCAGAGGTTAGGGAAATTCAGAGGCCTTCTATTGCATTGTACCTTTGTACCTCAATTCTAGTCAGCAAGGTATCACTGAAATTAAAACATGTGCCAATGTTCACAATTTTAAATTATTGTTTGTTCGATGACCTTTTTTGTTTGTCACAAAGTGTTTGAAAACCCTAGTTTTTAATCCTTTTAAAATAAGTATGACACACTTATTATTATCAAATGACAGATTAAATGAGTCTTTGTGCTAAGTTCTAGATCCCTACGAAAATGAACTTCTGCCTTTAAATATCAAGTTAAAACATTTCTGACAATCAAAGTAGATTTTAGAAATTGTTCATCCATAATTTTATTTTCAAGTTGAATGCTGAACAGTTGTAACACGGTATTACGTTGTCGAAGACGACAAAGTTCACCTCGATTCAATGAATATAGGGAAAAGTAGCCAACTTGGAAAACATGGTTTAGGGTCATTGCACAACCTTACTTGGACATATTACCATAATGAGGACATACTGCTTCGACACTGCGTTCGTTTCACAAGTGAAGTTGACTTAACTTCCCTTAATTCATTGCTTCGGTTTAGAATGACACTCTGTTGCTTTTCGTGCCACCTGGTGGCCATTGTTTTTAAAATATAGACCTATGAAGGCATCAGCATGTTCGATCCTTCTCACTCAAGATTTAGTCATCAAATCCACAGTGTGGAATTCCTCAAATTATTTGTAAGATGTTAATTAAGGTTGGAGTACACACTTCTAGCCTGTTGTGACGTAAAAACCTCCTCAAAACACAGAGTTACGCTTCACTGACCACCAGTTGTATTGTTACCTCCTTAACCTAATTGAACTGTGGTCAATTACAATGCATTGTGGTGGCCAATTGACCAATTGGCCAATAATGCATTTTGAATGTCAGTTGTCCATAGAATTTTCTAGGGGAAATTAAAAACTTTTGACACCTTTCGCTATTCATCACAGGAGCATATTAATTTAGAGAAAATCCCCATGGAGATGCTATTGTTCTCCATGGGGACTTGGCAGATGCCACCAAAAGTGACACTTGACCTGTCTGCACTTGACCTGTCTGTACTCAACTTTCTGTCTGAAAAGCAAAAATACTGTAAAACCTGTCTTGTAACATATCAAATGAATCAGCCTGACACCTACAACAACTTTAACCAAGGTTTACATTGATTTTAATTATTTTTAGTATGAATTTAGGTAATTTTTACCTTGTTTTTGAAGAGATGTAATCCAGTTGAAATTGCAATAATTCCAATTTTTAATGAATAAATTTAACATGAAATATTAATCCTACAAACTAATCCTTTTGCATACAGACAGTCAGACATCCAGACAGTATCCACAGAAAAAACCAGAAAGAAATATTAAACCTAAAGGCATTTTCTGTAAGGTTGAATTTGGCCAATATTCCGAAATCAAAGTGAACAGCATGCTGACTAAATGCTAAATGAGACCGGGAAGGACACTGCTTGCTCCATGCCATGCAATGACTCTCCCCAACCTATTGTCTTTGCTTTGCACCAGTGACTTTCTGGCTCATTCCAGTCCACTGAAAAGGCAAATTTGCATATTCCATCACCTAGGACAATTGGCCCCAAGTACAAAGAAGGCTCCTATTGAAAGTTCAACATTTTTGAGCAAAACTCAGTCCTCCAGTACAACAATAGTTTGGCCAATAAAAGTGAATTTTGTAGGATCACAAATGTCCGTAGTTGCTCAAGGTGTCCAAAGTTTTTAAATTTGTTAAAGACCACACTGGTCATTATTTCAACAAAATAATTTGCCCTCGCCTAACGGCTCGGGACAAATTATTTTAGTTGAAACAACTCCAGCTGGGTCTTTAACATATACTTAATCTTAAATTAATTCAAATTTTATATTTTCTTTTTATTTAAGGGGACTTAAGGGGAAAAGGTATGAGAGGAGGTGGCAGTCATGTGTTGAGGGCTCAAGTGTGAGGAACTGATAAGGACCTCTGCCCGAAGGTTCATGGGTGAGGATTAGTTTTGTAACATTAAAAATAGACCGTTGTCAAGATATAAGAGGTGGGAGTTTCACCACATTACACCAGCCGCGACCCAGTCGATGCTATGTGGGAGGTGGGAGGTCGGTGTAGGGAATGTCACCGGCTGCCGTGCTACCGATGACCTACATTGAGATGTGAATCTGATGAATTCATTGCACACGAGGGATCCACTCTGGCTTTGAAACCCAGGGCAGACATCACCAGAAGTCTAAAACAGGGGTATCAGTGGCCCCACAAAAAGGACATGTCCTCCAAAACAATTTCAGAAAAAATAAAATGGTCGGCTAATTTATGACTCGATCGCAGACACAACAATTGATCTCTTTTTTTTACACTACCTGATATTAAACATTGTAGGTCACACAGATGATCGCGAGGAAATACGGACAATTAACTGGTTAATCGAACGCGTGATGGCAGGAACAGCTCTTTTTACCTACGTAAACTCCTGTATAAATCCACTTCTCTACGCTTTCCTATCCAAGTAAGTATTTCAAATACGCCTTTTCCTACTACCAGAATGAGTGACTCTGTATCATTGGTGCCTCGTTAGAGTCACCTTAGTGGTAGATTGAGCCTTTTTGCCCCAAAATGTTGGGCCCATGGTGGGGACCTACGAAGGTCTTTTGTTATTCTGTGAATGTAGATGGGGTCGTGATTCCAGGAGGTGGAGGGGACATCTCAACATAATATTATGTAATCAAACTTGTTTCAACATCTTGTTCCTTTGCACCATTGCACCCTCCCACCCTTGTGCCCTCCCACTCTTGCACCTGTGTGCCCTCCCACCCCGTGCCATCCAGCCCTTGTACTCTCCCACCCTTGTGCCCTCCTGCCCTTGCACCCTCCAACTCCTGTGCTCTTGTGCCCTTCTGCCATTGTGCCCTCTGCCCTTGTGCCCTCCCACCCTTGTGCCCTTGCACCATTGCACCCTCCCACCCTTGCACCCTCTGGCCTTATGCCCTCCCACCCTTGCGTCCTCCTGCCCTTGCACCCTTCTGCTATTGCACCCTATCACCACTTACCCTTGCACCCCTTGTGCTCCTGTCCTCCCTTCACTCCTTGTATCCTCAGACCCATTGTACCCTTGTGTCCTCCAAACCCTCCCAACCCCATAACTTACATAATAATGGTCTGATTTTCAATCTGCTTGGACCATTAGAATCGACTCAGTCTGCTCTATTCAACCATGGGTAAGAGGGCAGGTGTAAAGGCAGGTGAGAGGGTGCAATGGATGGAGGGTACAAGGGTAGGAGGGCACAAGGGTGGAGGGAGCAAGGGTAGGAGGGCACAAGGGTGTGAGGGCAAGAGGGTAGAAGGGTGCAAGTGTGGGAGGTTGCAAGGGCAAAGGGGCAGGAGGGTACAAGGGCAGGAGGGCACAATAGTGCATTGGTGCAAGGGTAGCAGGGTGCAAGAGCACAAGGGTGCAAGGGTAGGAGGGTGCAAGGGCAGGAGGGCACAAGGGCAGGTGGGTGCAAGGGCACAATGCCAGGAGGGCACAAAGGTGGGATGGTGCAAGGGCTTGTGCCCTTGGACCCTTTCACCTATTTGCCCTGGTGCCCTCGCACCCTCATGTCCAACGAGCCACCTTGTGAAGCTTTCACTGCTTGATAATTCCTATATGTACGTATTCAGTAGGCGCGTAAACAAAAATCATAAATGAGCCACATCTGGCTCTCAGTGGTCATCTGTACGCCACACATATAAGTCATATAAGTTACACCAAGGCATGAGCCACAAATAATTGACATGCAAGTCGCATGTAAGTTTCATGTAAGCCACACACTAACTACACATAATTTACAAGTATGCCACACATACTTTACATGTAAGCCACACATGACTTACATGTAAGCCACACACTAGCTTCACATAACTTACATGTAAGTCACACATAAGGTACACATAATTTGTATGTAAGCCACACACAAGTCAAATGTAAGTCTTATGTGAGTTACAAATAACTCATGTGTATTCCCTTCCAACTTCAAAAGAAGAAGGTAACTCACCCAATTATAGGTGATTCTAGAGAGCAGGCAAATAATCGGAGTGAATCTGAAGACTTATCTCTGTTTTATTTTTCTTCTGCTTCAGATCGTTTATGAAAGGATTTGTAAGATGCTTCTCCCGTTGTCCTTGTTGCAAGAATCTGGCCCGGAAGTACAAAGCGGAAGACACAACGGTGGCTGGTTCTGGCAGGACAAGCAAGACTGCAATGACATCTGGTGCCAGTTCTACTTTTGTAGCAGGAGGTATTGGTCATGGTTTTGTCCTTGTGTGATTAAAATAGGCATTTGAGCTCATCGACTCTGATTTGATCAATGGTTATAGGCACTGGGACACTTTTAAACTTATTTTATAATACACTGATTGGTAGAAATTTAAGTTCAGTTTGGGCAATGGTTTTGGTCAAAGTACTGGGCAAAGTTTTGAGCCAGGGTTTTGCAAAAATTTGGGAGCAGGGGCTGGAGTCACTGCAAGTCAGGTATAGGAGTCTGTGCACTTGGTTTGTGAACACTCAGCTGATTTTTGATAAGTGGATCTAGTATACAATATGGAATGATGAGCTAATCAATCCAACATTAGAATAAAACATGGTTTAGTAATAAGGTGGGTATGGGTCCATGCAAAAGTTTAGACAGAGATTAGAGGAAGGGTTTGGACAAGGATTTGGCAATATTTGAGCATAGGTTTAGACAACTAAGTTTTAGACAAGAATTTAAGCAATGATCCAGGCAAGTTTTGGCACTAGGAGTTTTTTCAAGTCTTGTCTAATTTCACAAATTCTGTGTTTCTCTAATTTTCTCACAAGATTTCTCATACCTTTACATTGCTTAAAATGTATTCTGATTGGCTTAGAGGTGGTCACATGATTTCAGAATGAGATTTTGTGAGAGCTTAATGAGACTTTGGAATGTGCTATGTTCTTAAAGGGGTGGATATATAAAACATAAATGTATACACATTTGGGAAGATTGTTCACGGTAAACCTTCCCTAAAAAATTGTTTTCTAACATGGCTCTAAATTGTCTCAATTGACCAATGATAAATCCATCATATTTACAGGCAGTTTCTTTTCTTTGACTGGGCCAGTGGAGGACAAGTTGAATTGACGAGAAATCTACCGTGTTATATTAATATTAGTTTTTCAATGAAAAATGTCTCTTAAAAATTTCAATTAGTTCTTTTCAAATGATTTCTTAATCATTTTGCAGGGTCGATCAGTACAGTATCAGGAGCGATAAAGGAACCACCTGGTGTCTAAAACGAGAATTATAACTACACAAACCGGAAAAAGCTATTCGTTCATGTCATAGAATTGTACCTTTGTGGACTTTGTGAACGTAACCGTATCCCGGCAATACATCAGATAAATACAACCAAATTTCAGTAGTGCTGTATCAAGTATCAGGGGGATGTCATTCGTGTTTTTTATTAATTATACAAAGTTGCCAGATCCGGCATTTTTGTGTTTCATTTTCTTGGCATTTCAGTTCTTTTCATACATATTATTGATTAGTAGTCTGAGTAACATATTCCACCAAATTTATCAGTGATTGTAAGAAATTTAACAAACAAGGAAAAACAAGGTAAGAAGTAATTGCCAGATCTGTCAACTTTGTGTTCTGGTAAATGTGGAAAAACTCGATTGCGCATGTCTGAAAAAAACGGAAGTGCACATGGTCTAGTACTGTTGTGTAGTTTCATCGTACGAGTCCAAGTTTCAACAAACCAGGTGAGGAAATTTAAAGAATTTAAATAGTTCGGATCTAATTTAAGTGATGGCGCCATTTGACAGAAATTATGAAT
>JBCAUG010543625.1:0-14795 GCA_038406175.1 Haplosyllis leylae | reverse complement strand
AACTGCATGAAAATGAAGAAAATTTGGGCCAGGGGGGGGGCGCGCGTCCCTCGACTCCCAATGTAGATCCGCCACTGTGATGAACACTTCGTAAAGTAAATAGATGTGCGAGACAGCAAGTCCTGCTCCAAGTGCTACAGTGGGTGTTATATCATCGTTACCATGGCGACACACTGCAGGGAAGTGGAGATCACGTTGTGAATAATTCATATGCAGGGTCAGGGGCACTCTTATCATTTTGACGTTTTCATGTTTTAAATGGAGTCAACTCCATAAGCAATGGCAATGAAGGACACTTGTTTTTGTTTCACATTAAACATAAGGGTGAAATACGTGCCTTTAAAAATTATTCAATCCTACGGAGCACAGAACTGCTCGTATCTGTCGTCAATGCGTGGTTGGAATTTCTTATCTATCAATTCTGAAAGGATGCAGAATCCAGGGCTATTAAAACAAATGGGTGTGCAGGCGTTCAATAACTTCAAAAGGACTGTTTCTTGTGTGGTATCCACATTTTAATAAGAAACGTTACAGTTCCAGAAGAAGGTGGAGGCGTAAATTTGGTACGTCCGCCTTTGCAGTGTCATATTAAGAAATTCCCACGGGAGAATTAAGCGCCCAGCCATTCAGAGGGAGACCAAGTATTTTCCGGTCCCCTTGATTTCCATCAAAATAAAATAATTTGAAAGGCGAAGGAAGTGCCCGATGTAACCTTCCCCATCCCACAACCAGCCCTGTGTTAAATCCACTATGTTCAGATAGTGCGTAGGAATTTCATAAATTTCATAGGAATTAACACATCTCTCATCTAGCCACTTCTGTGAGTATTTTCCATTAACAGTTTTTACAATCATTATTCAATGCTGTGTACATATCATAGGTGGGATTAAAAACACTGAATTGACTCCTGTCACAGAATGAATGCGTTTTAATGCACACCCACAAATACTGCAGCAGACTTTTTATTGTAATGGAATTTACTATTTTTGGAAAATTAACCTGTTTGTCATCTGGTAATGAAACCATTAGAGTTAGAGGGTGTGGTGTGTCAGCTATTCGTACATGCAGAGATTGCTCTAGAAACATGTTTAACTATGTTTTTATTCATTTGGACCACCATCCAAATTAGATTTGAGTTTATTCATTTCCACCCAAACTATGATTGCATAACTCGTGGGCATGGGAGAAAACACTGTGTGGTATCAACCAAGAGTCTGACTCAAAATACAAATATCAGCGTCAAACTAATTAGGAAATCTGTAACTCCTTTCTTTGTTTTTTCCAAAGCACCAAAGCAACATTTTACCCAGTAAATTTACAATTAGACGTTGACGAGTACTCTGGAGACGACATGGCGAGCGATGCTCTCTAAGAGTAAGGCATCATAAGTGGAAATATCTGGTGTAATTTCATATTGATAGTCTGTTCAAAAATTTACATTTCTCCCAGTTTGTGTAATTAGTTTTATTGGGTTGTGAAAGCAAGGTCGTAAAAACTGCGTGTTTAAAAAAGGGCATTGCAGTGGTTTGTTTTTTTTATTATTTGGTGCCATCTGTCGTGAAGATCAAAAATATAAATGCATTTCCAATCTACATGAGGTTGTTGTTTTTTGGTTTTTTTTTTTGTTTTGCTTGGAAGTTATAATCCTGCGCAATTCTTCATTGGAGTTAGAAAATTATATTTTGAAAATTAGAATCTTTTTCCACTATATATTCTGAAAAGGCGATGTAATCGCTCCGTGTTACGGACTTGTGGTGTGATTGGATTGTTAGGAAGCTGCACACATGCGGAGATAACGGCTGATTACATCCAATCTAAACTACCACAGAGATGCAACCTCAGGGTTTCTGAGGCAGCCCGATCCTGTCCTTCTTTCCCTCTCCCAATCGTACTGCCCGGTATTTCCCTCTATTTCGTTTTTACGTCCCGCCTGTTTCACTCCTGCCTCCATCACCCCATTTCACTGTTACCGCAATCCTCCTGATTGTGTCTAAATGTACGTGTCCCAGAGTCACAAGTTCGTTCCAGCTGAACCGTAAACAGATAATAAGCAGAGCCACGGGCTCACAGAACTGGAATCTATAAACCTAGATTCAGATCATTGAATTTGAATTTGTCATGCTGCAAATTCTATTATTTCATCATCTTTTTAATTTCATTCCTTTTTTGTCTTTTCAGAAAGAGAAACCAATGAAGTAGCGGCCAATGTTGGTGTTACCAATACGAAGAAGGGTGTTAGCACCAGGACTAGCAGCCCAAGCACCAAAGTTACTGGTGTGAACGCCAAAACTGGTGCTGTCGGGACCAAGGCAACGACCGTTGCTAAGGCAACAACTCCAAAGGGCACCAAGGCCAGTAGTGTCTCCGCCACGAAGGAGAAGGGGACAGTTAGTACCAGAGCCCATAGCCCGGCCAGTACCAAGGCTAGTAGTTCTACTTCTTCACCGAAGAAACCCACCAGTCAATGTGCTACGGCCCAAAGTACTCCAAAGAAAAACATGAATAAGGTATTTATATTTGGTATTGTTTCTTTGTTTTTGCACTAATCTTTAAAAGTTGGTGACCGTTGGTGAGGTTCTGCTGTATTTTTAGTCGCGCTGTCTCTTAGGGCTCGTTCACACTGTGCGATTTTTTCTGATTGCCACTCCAATTCTTCTTATCGCAACAAATGGGTTGTACAGGACTCAATGGAAGTGTTCACACTATGCGACTGAGGCAACATCACCAACTCCCGTCTAGCCCATTATAAGCAACAACAAATCACAGTCACAATCAGAAAAAAACGCACAGTGTGAATGAGCCTTTAGCAGCAGAGTCACTGGTCACTGTGGTGTCTCTGCGTGCGTGCAGAGTAGTACTTTTGTTTGCTTCTGACAACTTAGTAATATTTTTCCCAAGCTCAAAAATGTCATCAGATTCAAAATTTCAAAACCAAACTCTCTTTCAGGCTATTCTGAGCAGCTTTTATTTTTGAAGGAAAAATAGAAACATTTCTCTAACCAAATAGGAAATTACCAAGAATATTCCCCTCTCAGGATCACAGCAAAAGTTACTTACTATTTTGTAATTTCCAATTAGTCAACTTTTTCTTCTTAGAAACCAGAACACAATAACAGAAAAACGAAAGAGGTTGAAAATTAACGCGATTAAATGATGACGCAAAAATCACAGTTCGTTCAGTCAGCAGTTTTAGCAAATCTGGTATTATCGTGTCTTCACCGACTTTACCAACTCTCTCATGGCTTACTGACCAATGGTCCATTCTTAGATATCCTAAAACATTGAAATAATTGCATCTTAAGGATCCTTCACACAGTACGATTGCGACTTCAATTTTTCTTTTCGTGACTAATGGGTTGCAACACCAACCCCTCAACAGCCCATTAGCAAAACAAATCGTACCGTGTAAATGGGCCTTAGGATAATGCTAATACCTATTGCGTACGCTGATCTAGATTGAGAAGCAGTCCATATGCTTGGTATATATGTGTTTTTACACAAAGATTTTCCGATATTTGAGTATTTCTGATGGCCTGTTTACACTTAAGGTCTGCATTTGCGTCAACTTTTAACATTGCGTTAATAGTGATACCAACATTGACACAGAGAATGGGTTTGAACCCATTCTCTGCGTGTGTGTTTGCATCACCATTCACTCAATACAAAACTTGACCCAAATGTTGACGTTGAGACGCAAACGCAGAGTTAAGTGTAAACATAGCTTAAAAGCAAACAATTGGTGGGACAAGAAGTCAGTAAAGACACGTGAACACCAGGTGTGTGCAACACGAGAATCACATCTAGAAAGTTCGTCATCACTGCAAAACTGGGCCTTCTTACGGCGGCCAACTTATATAACTTATCTTTATCTTACTATTTTACTACAAATATTCCCAGAAACATCCCCAGAAAGAATTCTTATTCATATCTATTGTGTACTCTACCTTAATTAGGATTTCTAACTTTAGCCCACTGCTCAACTTGTACAGGAAATCTGCCTCGGGATTGATATTGCTGACTATATTTTTATGTTTAATTTTCTTAGGCGGCAAATATTCTACTGCCAAGTATTGAATATGAAAAAATATTGATTAGATATCCCTTACTGCAATTATTTATCAATTAAATTCATAAAAATCTCACAGATTCCTATCTGTTTTTTTATTTAAAAATTATTAAAGACTAATTTCCAGGACAAAAGATAATCATAAGATTAATGCAACAATGTCGTACACAGCTCTGTGTTTTCACCAAACACAACAACAAAAGTTATTTTACAAAATCAGGAAGTTCTGTGAGGAGTTACTTCCGGTTAAAATTATTTAGGGTTTCATCAGCTCACATCACCGTTTAGGCAACATTCAGTTTTTTGGAAAATACCTTTCATCCAATTAGATGAATCTAACAAAATTAGTTTACAAAAAAAACCAACAAAGTCCAGTTCCTTCTTTTACCTTTGCACTTCAGGATCACTTGTCAGCGGCGGATCCAGAACTTCTCTTAGGAGGGGACGCCAACCCTACCTGGGGGGTGCTTACCCAATATATCAATACAATTTTTTGAAAAATCCTATGAAATTAAAGAAATCTTGGTCCAAAGGAGGGGGTGCCGGGAGCGCCCCCTTAGATCCGCCCCTGCTTGGTATTGTGCAGAGTATTAAACAGCTCCCAGGTTTGTACTACCGGTTTTGTCCAACTCATCTAATTAGTAGAAACTCACCCTTTTAAAATACCCAGAATGCCGATCATTCAGTGAAAAGGTTACAGGAACATGTATGAGCATCAATTATAAAATCTTGATGCGGTCTTTAAAGTTAAACGTCAAAAGACGGGATTTGTTTTGTATCTCATTACACATCAAAATATTCCATCGTAGCAGCAAATTACATTTATTCGATCAAATATTGATGCGGTGAACAACAATAGCCACTCTTCATTTTACTGGCGATTTTGTTCGAGGCTGTGATGATGTTTTGCCAATATGATCGGAGTCTGAAGGTTATGCTTTTGTTTAGCTAAAGAACTTAATTTAGTAAATTTGATGAACTGGTAAGCTTAATGGTAAGTAATAGCCTTTTTTATAATCATAGTTTTGACTATGAACTACTATTTTTAGCACCTTTTGATTCGAGTCCGATTTTACAGTATTCTACCTTCATAAAATGAGGTCATTAAGATAACTGGTGGCTCGTTAGAGTCACCTTAGAGGTTGGTTTGGTCTTTTTCCCCCAAAATTTTGGGACCGATCCTTCGCTCCCCTTCGCTCCTCTTTGCCCCTTTGTTCCCTTCGCCCCCTTCGCTCCCCTTCGCCCCCTTCGAACGAGCCACCTGGTGAAACTTTTACTGCCTGATATGTTGTATTGTGCGCCATCTGCTGACATCTTCTGAAAACTTCCTACAGACGACAACTTCATCTGAGTTTTTAGCAGAGCTGTTGTATAACAGCTAGGCTATTTAAATGGAAATATTTTTTGGTGAAATCTCCAAGATTCTCACATGATCTTAATACTAGATTGGCGCCTTCAATTTCATTCTGCCATTGTGAACTCCAAAATGTCTTTCATTAAGCGTATAGGAACCAGAATCACAAAAAAAAACAATGCATCAACAACACGTCATCCCGACCGGTATTTTTTTGGATTTCTACGCCTACAACACTTGCAGATCACAATCTCAATGCCAGATGGGATAACGTCCCATAATGTAATCTTTTCATGGATCAGTCACAATCGCACAATCAACCGTATGAAAAGGTCCGTTCACACTGTGCGATTTGCTAATGCGATTTGCTTTTGCTTACAATGGGTTGCATTGAGACTGGTCATGATGTGGCAATCGCACAGTGTGAACACTTCTATAGAGTTCAGTACAACCGATTTGTTGCCATAAGAGGAATCGCAGTCGCAATCAGAAAAAAAATTGCGGTGTGAATGAGCCCTTGGTAAATCACATTATCTGTTGTTTGTAGGTGGAGCCGGGAGGCAGCAACGACAACAAGAAGACGATGAAAGGAAAGTCCCAACCAGGTACGGTATCATTCTTCAAGCTGGTTTTACCCAACGGAGTGCGGAAAGGTTAAGAAAAATGAATGGTTGTATGAGGCAAGAAAGCAACGGAAAATGGTTTCAAAATTCAATCTCTCTCTCTCTGAAGAGGCCAAACAGTATGTGCCAAGAACAGATTCGAAGATGTACGTTGTGTAGTCTTATACAGTGAAACAGGTGTCCCTCTCAGAGATGAATCTGAGATGCATGGAATGACCAAAATCAGGGGTAATCACAGGATATATTGAGGGAAAATTAGTATCTGTGCACAAAATTGTTAATATCGGACCAGTCATTCACTAATGCGGCGGCGGAAGCAGAAAATCATCCAGTTGACCAATAGGATAATTTAAAAAACATTGATGACGATGAAGCAAACCAATGAGCATTTAATGGAAATGCTTGCCAAGTACCATCCATGTTTTTTGAAGACACGTTACACACTAAGTGCAGATGTTACGTACAGATGATATTAGATCTCCCACCTGAACACGTCCATGTCATACACGGCGTCAGACAGACGACTCCTCCAGGGCAATGAAAAAAGTAGAACACGGGGAACGACTGACATTACATCGTCACTTTGTAGGTTTCTTAAAATAACTCTTTAAAGGGAGAGATAGATGTAGGGATGGAGGTGTTTCAAACCACAGACCCTGCCACCTACCGACCCTCCCATCCTACGTATTATTGCCTTGGTTTATCTCCCCCCCCCCTCCCTCCAATCGATTCTCTTCCTGCTGGGTCCCAATATCCTTCCATATTACGATTCTGACATGAAATTAATTAGGCATCTCGTGGCAGGAACGGGACCGTGGCATGTGAGAGGTTGCAGGATGCAGGGACACAATGCAGTGTTTGGTTGTAAATAGTGGTGAAAAAACCAAAAAGAAAAAAAGTTGCACATCTTGTGAGTCTTTCAAGAGTCACTTAACTTAAGATTTTCGAAAGGAACCGGAAAATGTCGTGCACAGAATGGAGACCGGGAACCGGGAAAGGATTCAGGCAGGAAGTTTGAAGCTGACTCAAAACTTGCTACAGCAAACATTCTCAATTTTAGAGAGATACTATATACAAAGGTTTCTTTGCAACGTCATAATTGCACCCATTTTAAATTTCTTTTGGTCAAATTACAATGCGTCGACGAAAGGTGTTGAAGTGCTCGTTATGATCCATTAAACAGTAATCAGGCTTAAACTAACATTCCACAAGTGCGTTGTGGAATTTCTATTACACTGTATTGGCCTGCGTGTGATCCTTCTCTCTGAAGGAATATTCCGTGGTGGAGATGGAGGGCTGAATGTGCTCCATCTCTGTCTCTCTGAAGGAATATTCAGGGTGGTGGAGCTGGAGGGCTGAATGTGCTTCATCTCTGTCTCTCTGAGGAATCTTCAGCAGGGTGCTAGGGCTGGAGGGCTGGATGGGTGTGTGTGTTCCCTATCTGTCTCTCTGAAAGTGTTCTCAAGGTGCCGGGGTTGGAGGTTTGCGTGTGCTCTTTCTCTGCCTCTCCAGGGAACAATGAAGACAAATTGAGCTTATTTGGTAGAGCTCGTCCTGAATTCAAAATTTTCTTCACATTGAAGAATACAATGAGTTGGAACCTAATTTGTTGCGTGCCTTTTTGCAAGTGTAGTCTTTTTGGAATACCATCCTATTACACCTATTCCGTATTATCATCCATATTATATTAATTTCATTTTCTGGATTGGGAAAGAAAGTTAAGAACGTTACATTGGTCTCCGTCTCGGTGTCGTTTGGGAATTCATTCACCACCGACATATAGATCCAGACATTGAGAATAACATGTATTGCGACTGCACCCATGTCGGGTACGTCCAGCTTCAATCCGTAGAACAATATTTGAGTAAAAGATATTCCTGCTTTGTGGTCGTGACAAGAAAGTAGGAGGAGAAAGCTTCTTGTTAATTACAAGAGAATAAAACACAGGGAGTGAGAAGCATACGAAGACATGCACAAAGACAAATGAGTCGGCACAGGTCACCTTGCAGGGACGGAAAATTAGGCGAATGAAAATACAAGAAAGTAATTAGGATAATTACTCGGAAACTGACTTTAATTTCAATTAGGTTTCAGAAGAGATTTCCGTTTCAAGAAAACGTGCAGTTAATTGGGCAAATATTATTAGGAGAAGCAAAGTGAAATTAAATAGCTTGTCTATTCTGACACCAAACTTAATCAATAGATCAATTCATATAAATGCGTGACAGGTCACCATAAAAACTTTTTTGATAAACATTCTTGTACACTAGTTAGTATTGCCTGTACGAAGCATGTTTAACTATTTTTGGCGGATTCCTTTCGGGATTTTTTCAGTCCAGAACTTGTTGCGCGCAAAGATGTTTCTGCACATGCAGAAGTAATCCAAAACATTTCCATTCTTCTCTCATAAAAGTTAATTTTTCTTTCCAAATCTTTTCATTTCAATTTATTGTCTGGGAATTTTATGTTGAAGATAATGCACTGATTTAACAACAACAACATAACAAATTTTAATGTTTTTATTGTCTTCTTTTGTAGAGAGTTCCTCACCAGAAGTTGGAGGGTAAGTACTTCCTGTTCCTGTATATATCTTCATCCGGCACTGCATTTAAATTCCATACCGGAAATGCATGGCGTACATTATTAGAGTGGGGGTGGGGGTGGGCGCCGGGGTGGATGGGAAGAACAATCAGCTCAGTCTTCAAACACCAGTTTTAGAAGTGATTTCAGAAACATGTCCATTCGTGGGAGAACCTTCTTTTCCTTGACATATTTTTGTAGGGACAGTTGGAAATACTCCTGTGTTTGCTAATGCTTGTTGATATTTAATAGTAAAACGCCTCAGACACAAGAAGTAGAGTACTAAATTTTCTAACTTTTAATTTTTGTAAATAAAAGGCTTAACAAGAAAGTAAAAATCAAGGAAAAGGATAAACATCCAGAACCCTAAGGCCAAAATAAGAAGAAAATTACGCTACCCTGGACTGTCTAAATAGATTGTACTGTTGTACTTTGGGTTCAGTTGTGATTATCTCTCTGTTTTGTTTTAGGTCAACCCTGGGTATATTTTGAATTGACGTCACAGTTTAGACTTTTGACGTAACGTCATTTGACGCTGCGTTTGATCCCGTAAATCCGTCTGTCTAGAATCGTGGGTGGTCGGTGCTTGGCACCCAGTTCTTTCCCGGGTTTGCACCAAGAACCCCGATAAAAAGGGAGAAAATCTTCTATTTATAGTCGCTGTGATATTTAAATCTCTGTGTAGCGAAAACAGTTTTAAAATCGTCTGGGGAATTTAATATTTAAAACTTAGAGGAAGCATGGATAGTGTTTCAGAACCCTGGAAATTTTAATCACGGGAGGTAGAGGAGGAAGGTTCGTTTGATATCACCAGGAACTGAACCTGCATTAGTCGGGACTCTTCAGTGTAAAATTAATCCATAATGAGGAAATCCTGATCATAACTGCGAATAAAAATGTCGATTCGAATCGGAACGAAATCGATTACCAGCTGCAACAAGGCAGATACTGCATGTAGACGGTTCTCTTTAATTACTACAAAACCATTGAAAATGACGAATAACTGCCAATCAAATTCGAATATGTCCAAATAAATTTGATTCCGTTTGAAATCGTAATTAATTACGACTACCAACTTTGTTTTCCAAATGAAATTAATACCTTTCTGCGCACAGTGCACTAACTATTGAACCGTTTATGCGCAACCGTAAATATCAAGACTCGATTCGATATTAATCGAATTCGATCACCGATGACGTGATGTTTACTTTCTTTTTTCCTATTGATCAATTTCCTTGTGTAGAATTAAGCTTACATGATTTTCACACTTCAATGAAGACCTCTTCAGTTCAGTGGGGAAAATAAGTCCTGACAGCTTTGGCGTCTCCCAAAAAATGACTCCCTCAACATGTAACCATAGAGATCACTAGAACTGACTTCCCAGTGGCGGATCCAGGATTATTCAGAGAAGGGCGCCAACCCCTAAGGGGGTGCCAACTTATTATTTGACCAAATTTTGCAGAAACTGCATGAAAATGAAGAAATGTTGGCAGAGAGGGGACGCGTAACTTGCGCCCCCTAGATCCGCATTGCAGTTCCAATCCAATAAAAATCTATGAAAGAAGTAATTCCGCAGAACTTTAATTCGAAGGCTGAAATGATATTCCCGGGACTGGCTGCTATTTTCGGACTTACTAGATACTTTAATTCCTAACAAATAAAAACACTGCAGCAATTCTTGATTTAGGATTTCAAGGTGAAAAATAAATAGTTCTTATCTCAAATTTAATTTCAAAACATCCCAGAGAAAAAACAAAAGCCATTATTGCCAGAGAAAGAACGTCCAGAACTAAAGTTGATTTCGTTGCTTGAAGGTGTGGCAAGCGCGAGGTCGTAGTTAACGCGAATTGTCCAAAAAATCCATGGCAAATAGGATGTTGGTTCGAATGCGCGCATGCTTACCCTTGGCATCCAACCCCTCGATTTTCTGCTCTCCTGAAATCCATGTTTCCGGCGCATTTCCAAAACCAAAACATGTTTCAGGCTATAGCTATCTAACCATCCATCTAGCTACATATCTATTGAGGTAAAATAACAGCAAGTACAAACTCAAATGTGGTGCGACACAATGTTCCTACGCATTACTGTTATTGTTCCTATCCATTTCCGAAAATTACCAAACACGCACCTCAACAGTCAATAGTGTTGAATTATTAACGAAGCACAATTAAAATAATTTGCAAAGGAAACATTTAAGATTTAGGACAGGTAGGAACATAAATTTATCCAATGTAGTAAAAAATTCTAGGAATCAGATCTTATTGCACCTTTTTATCCCAAGCCATATCATTAAGAATGCGGAGCATGGCTGTCGTGTTTCAAACAATTTACTTATCTGACTAATTTACGAATTTATTTCTGGGATTTTTCCCGTTAAGTTCAATTAAAATGAGCTCTCTTCTTTTTGTAACTTGGTGAATAATTAAGGTATTTTCCCTAAATATTTGAAATTTCTTTCAAACTACATTATAGAATACGTTCATGACCATAAATTCACGAAGTGGCTCAAGATATCCTCGTCGTGTTAACCCTTGAGGGGGTAAAAATCTATATTACTAAGCGGCAAATGTCCCTAATCGTCCAACATGGCCGCGCCCATGCATGCGCAATGTCATAAGTAGTGCGTGGGCCCCTTACAAACATTGAAAATCAGCAAAAAACATGGTGGAAATTCAGAAATTATTCAGCATTTTTGTAGCAAATACTCACCCGGAACGGGTGTACGACCCTAGTATAATGTGAAACAGAAAAGTGGAAGACCGAAATTCAGTATATACATGTATTACATTTTCTACCCAAACCCCCCACAAGAAAGTACAATCCAAAAGTCACGAGTGCATTTTAGTGACCCCCCCCCGGGTCAAAGTGAACCATTCCGAGTACAATGATCGTACTCGTTGACGGTGAATCCACGGCCGTGGGTTACATAGCAGCATAAGAGAAAAAGGGAGCTCCCACGGCCGTGGATTCACCGTCAACGAGTACGGTCAATAAGTCTAGCCATTGTTAAAAATGGCAAAAACATGAAAAGTTCAAAATAAATGTTTCTAAATAACTATATTATTTCCATTTAGGATCACTGGGAAACCACCCCGCCTTTTTCGCCATTGGACGGACGGGGTTTCTTTCCCAACACCCCCGTTGTTCACCACCATGACACATCATGGGTAATATCTCCCAGCCAATCAAATGTGTTCAAGATGGATGATGGTACAGTAAACATCCTTCACAAAGGTCACACTTTGTTCCTACTCGAATTACTCTCCACAATTATCACTGGATGTAAAGGATCACCCCTGACTTGCTAACAGTGGCGGATCCAGGAGTTGCCAGATAGGGGACGTCAAACCCAACCTTTTATATTGGTTAATAAAAAAAAGTTGGAAAGGGGAGTGCGCGTCGCTGCCCACCCTTCGATCCATCAATGTTGACCTTTGTAAAGGAAGCTTACTATACCTGTTCTGGACCATGTTTCCTGTCTGTTGTCCGTATGCGATGTTATTTCGCCTTTCGTGTTGTTACAGATGTCCGACAAAGGGATGTAAAGGTCAAGGTCATATAAGTGGAAAGTTCGCACGACACAGAACGTAAGTATTTCAGGTCGCAAGGCCCGTTTACACCAAGCGTCAGCGTCAAGGCAGAGTCAACGCCTTGATGACAATTGCACACAGCTCGCATTGAAATCAATGGAGTGACTCCAAAATGGGTTGCAACCCTGTTCTGGGGTGACTCTATTTGTTTCCATTGATTTCAATGAGAGCTGTGTCACAAGTGTCGTCGCAGGGTTGACTCTGTTTTGGCGTTGACGCTTGGTGTAAAAAGGCCTTTTTCCTTCTTCTTTGGTATATGAGCTAAAAGGATCAAAATGTTTTCTCTCTCTGTCATCCTTTGTTATTTCATACTTTCATTGGTTTGTCTTTATTTGTAGTCTTTGTTTATGTTTTTTCATGTTTCATATATCCAATTTTATATATTGCGATGAGTTTAAGATTGTACAGAGTCACTTATTTATTTATTATCTGTTCGGGAATACATAATTTTAGTTCCATTCTTGAAGCAAATATGCAGAGAATCCTACTATAACAGGGTTGTCAATTGGACATCTAAAATTTAAACAAATGGAAGTGGGCCAGGTCCTCGTGGACGTTTGTCCAAAATGATCCGTGGATTTTGATGTTCATTTTACTTTTTGGTGGGGGGTAGTGGATTGTTGGTAAAACAGCACAAAAAGATCGTTTTGACCTAAATAGTGTTGACCATTGAGTGATAAAACTGACACAAATCTCTAAATTCTGTTTCGATTCCTTCAAATTCCATTTATTTGTTGATTATTTAATTTTCAAAACAATAGTAAGTGGAGACCAGGGGCCTGCATTACTCCGCGTACCGTGGGTGCACTGTACAATGTCTGCAGTTCATTCATTAGGGTCCCATACACTCCGACAAAACACAAGCGAAAAGGCATAAATATTTGATTATGATGAATGTGTTTAGAATTTGATAGATGAGGCTATAGTCGTGTTATAGCAAAGTCAAGTGAAAACGGACCGAAAGTTAAGAAACAAAGCAGATTGCATTGTTTTCAAAAAGAAAAATAAACATTTTAAATTTACAACGTGTATGCCAACGGAACACCCCAACGGAACCAAATATTATCAACCGAGTTAAATAATAATAATCTATTTCGTCCTTATCTTTACATGTTTCACTGTTGAGGATTTACCGACTTAGCAACTTAATTATTAACTGATGGTCCGTTGATAAGAACTGGTTCATCCATTACCTGAATAGGTGTTGCACCGTAGTGCTGGATGACCAAACACTTAGCATTATATCTATCGTTATCTAATTGAGCTGCTTCTAATTTTGTTATTTTGGCTCTAACTCTAACAGACCCACAAGGTTCAGGCTTCTGTATTTGTTATGAGATTCGACATCCATCTTTTCAAAAGTTCATGTCATAACCGTCAAATTTTGTTATAAACTACTTGAAAATCTTGCCAACCCTTCGTCGCACGTGGACAAAATCACAGAATCATCTTTAAAATTGCAACTCAATTTATACTAAACATATAACATCTTTTAATTGTCCTACTTCCTTCAGAGAAAGACCAAATTCTTGACAACCTGAGTGACTTCATCAAACCTGCTGGCAATGACCGCTTGTACAGCTTTCAAAGTCCTTTTTTGCGACTAAGTTTAACACAGACAGATTCTGGCGAAACCCTGATAGAAGTCTTACGCTTCAGTCTGTTCCTCGTCGGCCCCGCCTGTTCTGACTCGACGCTGCAGTTTACACACTTGGTACAATATTGTCTAAAAGCCTCAGTTCGCTTTGTTCGTCTGGAATTAACTTTGACAAGGGAACATGGCAGGAAGTACAAATTATACTGTAGAGCTTTATAATGGCCGCAGAAGCCGAGAGGACTGAGGATAGAAATTAACCAGAAATTGGACCACCCTGGATGTGTATTGTAATACGTGGAGAGGAGAGTGGATAAAGTCTTATTCACACCGAGCGTCTGCATTTGCTTCTGTGGTATTTTGATCTGTCTTGCTGTTCGGTGTGAGATGCTCATTATCCATTATTTTGCGACGTTCAGTGTGAATGAGCCTCAAGGGGGTTCCAGATGGTTTTCATACGACGGGTTCATTTACACAGCGTCTAGTAGGACCAAAATAACGTCAATGCAACTGAAAAACGCAGCAATTAGTATGAATAGAAGATGTAAGTTTTCTGTGCATCTGCGTCTCATGAGGATCGAGCCCATTTCCGGTATCAAGTTCTATTAACGGTGTTAAATCTAAAAAGAGATTAGGAAAGTGAATTTACTCATTAAAAGTATTTTGGAATATTTTCATCTTCTCTTTGTTTACATCTTCCATGTTTGTTTGTTGTTTTTATTTCCTTCTGGATGTCTTTTTATCTGGCCCATCGCAGTTTTTGAAGTAATTTTCCACAACACAAATGTCCAAATATTAAGAGTTTTAACAATGCGGCGGAACATCGTTCCCTTCCTGTTTTCCAGTAGAATTTTTACCGACCGCGTACGTAGTACGAGAGGAGGTAATGTCCGTTCACAGGGGGGTACTCAGTCCAGCTGGGGGGGGGGGGGTACTTACTCAGTCCAACTGGGGGGGGACCTCAGTCCAGCCGGCAGGGGGGTCCTCA
>JBCAUG010543514.1:0-14796 GCA_038406175.1 Haplosyllis leylae | reverse complement strand
GCTGTAGGCCTGAGTACCCCCCCAGGCCAGACCCCCACAGACCCCCTGGCTTTGTGTATGATCTGAGTACCCCCCTTCACCGTGGACAGACAGACTCACGCCTGCGAAAACATTACCTTTCCCGTCGTACTACGTACGCGGACGGTAATAAATTTTAAAGAAGCAATATCTGGGACACAGTGCTGAACACTCTCTTGTCTCTTGTAATTTCCTGTACCATTCCTCGCTACAGTCTGTTTGACAACAACTCTATTATGAAGCACTTGGTAATCACTTCTCTACCTTACCATCAGATCAACACACCCCCTATTCAGACCGGCAGTGTAATATTGCATTTTCCAAAACTATCCCAAAATGGATAAAATTTTGAATATCTCTGTGCCTCTAACTAGAGTTGGGTATTGTGAAGCGGATGATGCAATTTGCTGGCCTTTATGTAAAGCGATTGTGATTGAATCTAAGATGAAGATAGCTCACCATTCAGTACACACGTATTCTTTTACTATGAGCCAAGCTTCAAACTATCTTCCGGGCACTCCAGTCTGAAGCACCTCAATCAAAGAGTAGTTCTGTTCACCAAGCTCGGTGCCATTTCCTGGCAATCGGAAAACAAATTTACACATTCATGCATTCGACACCGACACCTAACTTTAAACTTACATGTTATTTAACTTTACTACATACTTTAGCAAGTGAGAACTGGGGAATCATTTTAATCCAATGGGAAAAAAACACATCTGATCGGTGACCTGTGACATCGACACAGACAGAAAGCAGCTTCTTCATTGAAGCAACCATGCCTGCCAATGACAGATTCTGGTTTGGAATGCAATAACGTATCTCATTTTTTTAAATGAAATCTACTTCTGACATGACGACGTTCCAGGAAAGAAAAGGTTCACCTGAAAAAATGCAGGTTACCTGCCATAGAAAGGAATTGAGAACTTTGAACCATTGGAGGATTTCGAATGCAAGTAACTTTAGGCCAATTAACTGGGGTTTTTTCCGGCCTCAAACTACTGGGATACGAACATCCATGTTGGTTTTTCTGATACTCAGTATTGGCAGATCTAAGGGGGGCGCCAGGGACGCGCCCCTCTCTGGGTCCAAATTCTTTCATTTTCATGCGGTTTTCACAAAAAAATTGACCAAATAATAGGGTAGCGCCCCCACCTTGGAAGTTGGCGCCCTCCCCCCCCCCCCGTTTGGGAAATCCTGGAACCGCCACTGCTCAGTAAAAAGTAAATTGAGCAGTAAACTGTACATATATCAAATGCTTAATTGCTTGCAATTTTATTAATGAAACAAATATATCAAGATGTTTCAGATACCATTTTAATCGATGGTACCTAACGCTACATTAAATTGATGTCTACAAAATTCGGTCATAAAGAAAATCTGATACAATTTAGAAACACTAAAAATTGAAATCTGTGAGAATTGTATTGGAGTTTATCGGGCCATACATCAGTTTAATCAGCTACAATCTGTTTAAAGTTTTAAGATGAGTTTAATCCTACCATTTGTCATTTTGTTTTTAGACAAAAACTTTTTCACAAGATACAGGTGATCAGTGGAGGACAGGAAAATACAAAATTTCTGTACTTCCTGTTCCGCTTTGATTTCACTCCATAATGTTGAACTTTGTCTTTACGAATCACACACAACCTGAGAGGAAGCTGTGTATTTTTTATTTTAATTTTGAAAAATGGTAAATTCACCAATTGTTTGAACTACAAGATTCGTCAATAGTGGAGTCTACTAGTAATTTGATCACATTTAGTCAATTGAACTATTTGTGAATAGTCAACTCAACTGTTTGAAGACAGTGTAAATTCATTTTCCCCTCCAGTTTAATATTCATTTGTTGTGCAAATGAATTTTCTACCTATCCTTGTATGTTCAACTCAATTAATTCCATGTAATTAAATGAATTAGGCTAATAGATATGTAAAGAAAACTGGTAAAAAAATTCAAAATGGCAACTCAATCACAAATGAAAATCAGTATTAAGACAAATTTAATTGCACAGATTTAAAGTTTTGGCAATGTCAAGTAATGTGCTTTAAATACAAGCCAACATAAATAAAATATTAACCCTCATGAAACAGACTGTGAATGTGCCCCAGATAGTGTCCCAGTTACAATATTATGCAGCACTGGGGCAGCATTTCTTAAAAATTATGCAGGATATAAGTCGCTTTTGAGGGGCCACAGGTACAATTGGTTTGGACTTTTGGTGATGTCTGCTCTGGTTTTCAAAGCCAGCGTGCATCCCTTGCATGCCTGATTTATCCTCAGGTTCACCTCCATTGTGACATCTAATAATTAAAATTAAAATATTTTACTTCTACCCAATACACACTACTTTACATTGTTATATGTTTAAATCTAAGAAATATATTCCTCTGAATACTGATTTTTACAAAATAGGGTGTTGCATACATTAGGGTCAACAAAGTCATCAACAAAAATGCTCCAAAGTCATATGGAGAAAACCAAATTTTTATGTATAACTTCAACCACACAGAAACTTAGCATGATGATGACTATTTAACAGTCAAGCAGGTCCATCTTAACTTGAGATATTTAATGAAATTATCAAAAAAGTGATGATTTATTTTCAAGTTGAAGAACATTCTGCATATATTGTTTACATACATTGTTTACATTCTGCAATGTAACCCTGGAATCGGGGGTTATTTTTGTAAAAATTACTTACAACAGGATGGCATTCATCAAAAAAAGAACAAGCAAGTCCTCCGCATACCGCCCACTGCATAGCTTGCCCTGCTGTCCTATCCCTCCCCCCTCTACCCCCGTGAACAGGCAGACTCACGCCTGTCAAAACATTACCTTTCCCGTCGTACCACGCACGCGGGCGGTAATAACAGAGCTCACAGATGCTGTAGGTGGGGTACTTTTGACTCTGAGCTCAGAATTGCTGTAGGTGCTGTACTTTTGACTCACTAAAGATATTGAAGGATTGATTAACACTTTATGATATTCATTTAATATACATTCATTTCTTGATGTAAATGATGTAATGATATGTGACTCACATATACTAGTGTACATTATGCAATTAATTGGTTTCTTTATTGATTTCATTCTGATGTGGGGAGTGAATGACGATTTGATGATTCCAGAATAATATAATATCAAACACCAGGTTTGTTAAAGTAAGGAGAACAACATGAAAGCTGCATTTAGGTGTAAAGACTCATATTTATCAAAACTAGAATGACGTTGTATCTATTTCAGTGGATTTGTGTGATGCATTGGAGCTCCATATCAGGTGCCACATATGTTTCGTTCATACCCGAAATTTGAAAAAAGTTTCATTGGTGACTGAGTTGGCATTTTGAATGTTGTCATCAGTTTTGTTCGTCTTTTGCCAGGAAATAAATTGAACCTTGCCTTTTCCTCAGTTTCACAATAGCCTGCTACATAAGCACTGAATTTCAGAAAGCTTATTTGTGTAATGTTAACATTTATTGAAGGATTAAGATGCTCACAGGAGTATTGATATTGTCTCTATTCATACATTCAAAGTTACCCCTAAAAACTTAATTACTGACAGACAACATATACACAGGATGAGAGCCAGCTTCTTCCCTTTCAGCAAAGCTGTACTGTACAAATCATTGTTTAATCATTGTTTAAATATTTGACACTTTTCAAGAAAGCAACATAAAAAAATCTTCAAAACGATATGACGTTGGTCATGTGATGTTTTTGAGGAAATTAAGGATGAAACCGTCATCTCGCCTGAAATTAATTGTCAGTCTGATGATCAATTGTCATTATCAAAATCAGAAATATTTATTTCTTATAACAGACCAGAGCAGAACCATGGGTAATTTAAACTTAGTAAGTCTATTCCACTGCATTTAATGTCTCATGTTTCTTTCCTTTAAGTGTGTGTATCTTACTGTGACTCCTCAAATATTGTAGCCTGTAAATGGAACCAATTACCAAATTGGAAAGGAACTTGAGAGGGCTTCAAGGCAGTACTAAGTTCATAAAACAATTCTTCTATCAAAGTTATTATAACAGCATAGTCCTAGCCCTGAAGAACTGGGTGGTATTTGGAAAGATAAGAAGCTGAGAAGTCTCTTTGAAACATGTGTATTATTGTACTGCGGATGGGCAGCAGAAAAAACAAGTGGAAAAAAGGAAATATCGTTGTGTTCTTCAGCAAGAATTCAATGATCCATGAACCCAAAGTCTGGTTAGAAAATGTTAAACATCATCTAGCCAGTACGTTTGCAACAAATTCTTGGAGACTCAGAAAAAATGCCTTAAGGATGTCTCATATTTCTTACACTGTGTCACTTTTGAATAGTTTAATTTACACACCGGAGCAAAGCTCATGTGTCTATAACATTTGCCAGATTTTTTAAATGAAAACATTGCAGAATATTTTTGACAAAACATCCTGCGTTATTTGTTATCGGCACGGAAGAGTAATGTTTCAGTGTTGGAATTACAGACGCAAAATCGTGTAATACCTCAGCTAATGATGAAGCTTTCTAATCTTATTAGTACAGAAATAGTTCAGTATAATCTCGTTTCTTGACATTAATTATCAAAGAATATTGGGTGAAGCCAGGGACCTTCTAAAAAAACGCAAATACATGAAAGCAATAGAGTTCCTCTTATCTGGTTCCTTCTGAAATGCCTAGTTTGTCAAATTGCAGAAGCTCACTTCATCAAAAACCTTTATTCTGGCCGCATGTATTTTATTCTGTACTATCCAAAAATTAGGATGAAATTCTTGTCACATAATCGATCTGTTCAGTTGATAATAGCCACGATAGATCTAGCACTTTGGTGGCCTCACTTCACTATAAGACACAGTATATTCCGTTTCTTTGTTGTAGAATTGCGATTTTGTATTTTTAAGCCGCAAAAGAACTAAAACAAACTGAGTGAATTTTTAAATTAAAATCTGTTGACATTCACTCTATATCTCGAACAAATCGAGTTTTCCCTAAAGTAGATCATTTTGCCAAAGTTGTTAGAATTGTATTAGTTGAATATACTGTTGGATCAGCTGCTGAATTAAATTACCTTAGCTGCACACATTTCTGCCTAAAACTGGTGTCTCAATTAAATTTTTGTTAAAGGTTTGGCAAAGATTTGCTAAAAATTTGGTAATGATGCAGTTGTCATCCAAGACACCAGTGAAGCTAAGATGTCATGACTTCTCTGCATTGGCAGACTAGTCTCCAAAACAGAAAATGTCATGCACCTGACACACTTGGTATTACATGTTTTCATGAACAAGATCTTGCTCATTGCCTGCTAAAAGGATCATTTATGGTTAAATAAAACTTTGCCAAATATTTGATAAATATTCACCATGTGTTCAATATTATTTTATCAAAATCTTGTAAATTCCTTGCCAAATCTGTGACAAATCTTTAACAAAAATTTAATTCTACAACTGATCCAATAGCATATTCAACCAATACAATTCTGGCAACATTGGCAGAATGATCTACTTTGGGGATGACTCGAATATGTGGGCAAAATTGTTGTATTATTTGTCTCAAGGTGACTTCAAAAAATCTTGCCGGCAATCCATTGGGAGAAAATTGTGCATTGGCCGCCAACCAATCAGCGGACTGCCGCGGTACAATCCTATTCACTATTCGTCTAAGTTCTGCAAAGGTATGAAACAGGGAATTCAATTGGCCTGCATTCGGTGTCGGAATGCACAAGAAATCTCCTAATGCATTGTGGTCCTTTGTCTTATTATATCAGCACAATTTTGACGCAACTACTGACTGGACTTGCTTAATACCATGCTTGAATCGTAACTCTAATATTCTATTGTTTCTGATTATTCAAGAATCATTTGTGTCGTTTTATTAATCTATGCATATCAGAAGAAAGCAATTTACATTTAGACTGAAAATATGACCAACACATTGGCCATCCAGAGAGTTAATCTCAAACATCGCTTGATCCAAAGTATACTTAATTTAGGTCATTGTGTAATTTTCGTAACATTACAGTTGTATCGCGTCGTCAACTATGCTTCACAACCATCCATAAGAATTCGTAATTCTTACCTCAAATTTGAAAATAAACTCAACAAAACCGATCAACTGAATGGGGATGGTAATTCTTTCCACGTACCAGTTTCACAAAATTAAAAAGTCGATGTGGTAGGGATTCAGAGGGTTCATCAAGTGAATGATGGACTAAATTCACAGGTTTATTGCGGGATTTGTTAACTTTGTGATATACAGAACAGAGAAATGGAATTAGACATGCAGATCAGGGTGACCAGGTCGCAGTGGAATCAGACAGCTCTTTGACTTTTTACTGGGAATGAGTTAAATTAAAGATATCATGTCATGTAACAGCGAGGTAGATTGAACAGGATCCATTTCAAGCCAGACGTCTGAAGCTACTGTTAGGCAATTTAAACTGAAACGCAATGAAAATAATTGAACAAAATCAAATAAGTGTATGAAGATTTGTTCTGACCCAAAACTCATATTTAAACCACTTTATCATGAAACAAGACAACTTGGTGAAACAAATACAAAGAAAGTATCGCAGTTCTGCCTTTGGCTAATTCTAACCTTTTTCTCTTTGTGTGAGTTAGAGCACACCCTCCTTCCCATGCTGTCTTGATGTAGCCTAGCACTCAGTTTTTTTCTTAAAATCCATAACACGTCGTGAAAACTATGTGTAATCATTACTAGCAATTATCGCCTAATATGGCCACCCAGTTAGCCATGACATTTGTTGTACCAAGCATTGTCAAGGTGTCAATTAACAATATAGCATAGTGAATTAATACCCGTGCAAATGATTGGCCAGCCGAAAGAGCAAGCATTGCTAGTAATGATCACGATAATATTTATTACATACCGTTCTCACCAAGTCAGAGAACCATCTATTATTTTTGGAGGACACAAGTTCTTTTTGTGGGCTACTGATACTCCGGATCGCTTATTATCATTTGCATGATTTGTTCACGGAGACTACGACTCTGTCATAGCCTTGTAAAAGCCATAGTTGATCCAAATTCAGTATGGACACTTTATCAACTCATGGTGTCATGCAAAAAGCCAAGAAGTGTAATTCGACAAAAGGTACAAATATAAAAATAGTAATACAGTTTGATCTGGCAGGTTCATTATCATTTCGCCACTGAACAATCTGCATTAAATATTTCAATGCTCAATAGAACTTAACGTCTTGTAAATTGGTCACCTGAGAGGTATAAATTTCCTGAGGGAAATACTGGAGATGAATATTTAAAGCAAGGAATAAAGTTTAAGCTTGAGTCTGCTCCCAGACAAAAGCACCTTATAATATAATATTTAATTTTTAATATCTAATATTTATTTACACTTAAATTGGTCGCTCAAACTTTGTATAACAGTATCTGCTAAAGCACTGGAAATTGAGACGTCTTCGGACCACCGCGTGTGGAGTGCCTGAACACCCTGCAGGAACATCAAACGAATCTGACATTTGCGACAATATCAAAGAATTCTGACAGAGGTTTTACGATGGGCATCCATGAGAAATTAATATTTTCAATAATGATGTAAAATTGAGGTTATTTTTCAAGGAAATGATATTGCAGAAATATACTTCATGATGGGTGGATCGTACCTTTGTCTCAGTTTTAACAGTACATTTGCGGATGGTTAAGATATTCACAGATTTCCCAACAGGAAGTAGGGAAAAACATGCGTATTTTGCCATTTCTGACATTTATTGCTTACTTCCTATTGGAAAATCTATGAATATCTGAACCAGATGTACTGTTGAAACTGAGATGTAGTTTGGATCTATCCATCATGAAGTATATTTCCACAATATCATTGTCTTGACAAATGTGCCTATTTTGCTCCATTATTCAAAATATGTATTTCCCATAGACCACAATTATGAACACCGTACGATCCTTGTCAAAAACTTTGGCCATTTCTGAATCGTTTGAAGCTTCTGAGGTTGTTGAGTGTGGACAGAGGTATTCACTTGTAACTACTAATCCCCTTGCCACTCAAAAATATGCAGAATGCCTTGGTTTGTTGACAATATTTTACAATCCGGAATCTTGTGCTATATACCCGCTAGTTTGTTGCGTTTGTTTCTCAGAATTACCTTTTAAGATATTTTCTGAATAGCAATATGGTCTGTCGTTTAATTTGAGTTCGCCAATGGCTTTGTCGAAATGTGAAATGAACAAGAATTTAGCAGATACTTACACTGAAATCATTGACATCAATTCCGCTTTACTTGATCAAAAAACTCAGTGCAAAAGGTTTGAAATGTTAGCTCTTCAAACAACGAAACAAAGGGGTTTTCCAGGTGTAGGTACTAAAAGTTGATTTATTCATCGAGCGCAATGCAAATGTTGCTTCTTTTTCAACATTTTGCAATGCCAGATGAACTTGTGTGCCGAGAGTTTCAGTTTATTTCACACTAAGCTGTCGACACTGTTTTCAACGAAAACACCCGATCTTCAACTGTCCGTCCCTTGCTGCTAACATCATGAATCTAAGGCGAAACGGCACATGAATGGAATGTGTGATAATGTCTTATGTGATTCTTTTTGATTTTTTTTGTTCAGACTATATCTATCTTAAAGGAAAACCAGTGGCTGAAAGTCATTCAGACATGCAAAACTTTTCCCCATGGGACTCAATCCTATGTCCACAAAGTTGACAAATAGACAACCTGGAGCAACATAGCAACCAAATTTTAGACAACGTCTTACTGTTACCAATTTATTCCTCCAAGTGTGACAAGTACAATTCACTAGAAGGAGATTAACACACTGACATAATCTAATGGACCAGATGATGCAACACGAAGGTATTTTGTAAATGTTATCAAACTCAGTTTTTCCATGACGAAAAACATAGAATATTGCTTACCTCTCAACGCAGACAGACACCAGTGACATTATGGACACATAGAGAGACAACACCAATATGTATCTGTCTATTCTGCATGCAGTTTGTCCCAACAGCCATCCTCGATTTATCATAAACTGAAAAGGAGAAAAGAATTCTTTCAAAAATCTAGTTTTGACCACATAGCAGCATTGATACTTAAATTAAAAAATAACAATAATATTTGTCTTGTCTTGTACACGGTTTTCAAGGTCAGGTGAAAAGGAGCTGTGGCGGAAAGAGGCGGGTGAGTGTTGGGGGACTTTGGAACAGAATACGATAGGATGCGATATATTAAATTCTCTACTTTTTCTGGTGAGTCAATTGCGTTGCTGCTGTGATACCGATTCGACAAAATTCAAAAGTTTGGACGTGGCAGACGAGCCCTGGCCAAGATGGTGATCCCAATTGATCTGGACTTTCAAGGCTTATCTTCAGGGTCAGAGGCGTGAGTCTTCCTACTTAATGTAAATTGTGGCCAAGATCATGTAAAATATGTATTCAGTGCAAAAGTTTCGATGTTGAGGAGAGAGCGGGTTGACTGGAGATGGTCGTGAGAACAATGAACTATTTCTTTCGTAACATTCGTTTCACATGTCCATAATAATAATAATAATATTTATTCGTTCCTATTTTGTACAAGGGATGCATTTAAGTAAAAAAAATCAAAACGATTAAACATTTTTAACCACGATCATAGGAACAGGTTACACTAATCCTCTTCAGGATATACATTGTAATGTCGTGTTACCTTTTGTACAAAATGTAAAGTAATCTAGAATATAATAAAAGTTATGAATGAACAGGCAATTTGTCCTTTCAGTGAAAAATGAAAGTAACTATATTTTATTACATAAATTTTTTCAAAGGAAAGGGGAACGGATATAGAATAACTACTATGGTATATTATTCGACCAGAAAGAATCTTCAAAAGGCACTTAACTACAAAATGGAAATGGCATAGATTGCAGAGCTGCTTATTATCCTATGGGGTACAGGCACTTACTTTGAAGATATATTTCAAAGAGCGCAGAAGGAAATGGAATCGTGGATCTACGCACAAACCAAAAGGAATGTTTTGTATCTGCTTATTAATTTTATACGCATCACATTTAAGTTTAGTTGATATGTAAGTTTGGTTAATTAAATGAATATTGAAAGTACAGTCTGCGCTGCTTCCTTTGTTACACCAGTCCAATGATTTCTACTGAAAATAACAATTACATTCTAGATTCACGGAAAATCAAAAGCTATCTGCTTATTAATTTTACTCGCATTATACTTAAGTTTGTTTAGCGTATGACTAATTAGAATGAAAATTAAAAGTTATGTTCATCAATCCAATAAATAACACTAAAATAATAATTATCCATCTGAACACAATTTGTTATTGTGTGAGATGTGATGATTAGTGGAAGAGCATCATATCGATCATAGATTGTATTTATCGATAGCAAGTTATCATTATCAAGCAGGTGCTAATTATGGTTCAGTTCTATAAATGTACTTATAAAATGGATTCGAATATGTTATATCTATGTCTTAACCTGAGTAGTAAAATATTATTATTCGAGATATTTCTCTGTAAAATTAAAAACTATCATTAAGAATCATCAAATAGTTTCTTTACCCTTGTCATATAATTTCTTGTTATCATCAAGACATTATTTTTAAACTCGTAATGACAGGTATCAATAGATTTTGACCTAATATGGGAAATAGAACTGTCAAATCGAGATTTTAATTCATGGAAAATTAAAATGTTGAATAGCTCTTACCTGGATAATTTCTGGTATTCCAAATAGCATGATTAAAAAATCTGCCAAAGCTAAATTTGTAATAAATATGTTTGTCACCGAATTCCTCATTTTCCTATCTGTTAGGACAACCCACATGACCAGAAAGTTCCCAATTAGTCCGGCGATTCCCACAACACAGAAAAGAATGGAAAGTGTCACCACAGCCCCCGTACTTGCGGGCGGCAGTCCATCGGAAATATTTTTGCTTGTGTCGTTAGTATATCCTACGTCTGATATTGCATTTTCTGAATATGTTTCCACAGTGCTGAGTTCCCAAGTACCTTCAGCCATTCTTGATATAAATATGTTTTCAATACACCAATGAACCTTTCTTCTTGTCTAAATCACAATGTTGTTTAATGGACGTGATGCATTACTGAAATCTCTGCTAATGTCACACAGGTGTAGTTCGTACCACATGAGAAACTGCAATTATACAGATGAGTAAGAAAATGTTTACTGCAGATATCCTCGTAAACAAGACAAGAATATCGCCTTCTGATTCTCCACACGCGAGCTAGTCCTGTGAACAGAACAGACCCCTTTTCCTGTATTGGTGATCCACACGAAATTTAAGAATTAGAACTTTGCCAATAAAACTGAATCTAGCCTGTTAACTTTCCCGACATTTCATCAGTTGAAGCCACGGTAGTTTGAATAAAGTTTAAATACAGCCTTCGTTAATGGTGATGCTCCATTAAGTACTTTTGAGCGCTGTAACCGGATAGTCCCGCGGTCTCTTATGCGCTACTGTCTGACTGAACAGCTTTGCTTTTGATTGCTAACTGATCTGCAAGCTGTTGTTCAGCAGGGATGACTTTCAAACTTTACATACAGGGGAGGTGAACTTGGATTTTACTTGCTTCAGCTTTCACAATGATGGACGACTTGAAGTTGTTGACTTTGGAGTCCAAGCTTAACTGAGTGCACTCCATGTCTTAAATTGTGTGTGGGAATTAAAGGATCAGAGCAGACTACTGAGATTTCGTCTGGACTTTAAATTGTATCCATAGAAACTTTGTCATGCAGAGGATTGCAGTTACCCATGTCTTCAAATGACAAATTCATCTATTATACTCTCACATGGAAGACCATCGTTAAATAAATTTATGGAACTCTTTTTTAATGTTGGAGGTCAAATACACCCGCGTGTTATCAACTTTCAGGAAGTAGCTCATCCTTGAGAAAACAAACAGTTAAAGCACCACTGTTTTCTTTCTACTTTAGTTGATTTACATGTCCCACACAGTGGTGACACTGTATATGGCTCCTCTCTGTATGCAAATGAGACATCCTCATAATAAATAGTGATGTGATATCTTTGTGGTATTCACTTTTAATTACCCGTCTGATGTTTTGTAGACGTGTAGTTTCATGACTTCGAAGAATTATCGTCCATTAGTGCTTTCTGGAAGGAATTTAATGTGCATATGAAACAGATTGTTCATTTCCAACGTCGAAAGAACATAATAAGAACCGGTTCGTATGTTACACATACCCTGAGAGTGTTGAGAAGAAATGCAGCTTCGCTTAGAAGAGAAGTGTTCATCGTTCTACACAATTACGGGGAGGATTCTTTTTGTTAACATCTGCTCTGCTATCTGTACTGTCCTACCTGACGGCCACATTGAAGATTTCATGTATCATCAACCAAGTTGAGAGCATGAGCGAATCACTGGCAGAAGTTGAAGTGACAATTGGTGGGTTTGTTCAAGTTCCACTGTGATAGTGTCTTTCGAAAAAAAGCAATGACATCTAAGATTATGATGCCACAGTCTTGATACTTGTGAGAATTCCTTTGACAAGTTAAGACACCATAATTGATGTCGCTTTGAAGTGAAGTAAGTTGAAATTGTATTTCCCTACTGCTTCGTAGATTTTTTACTCCCAAACCTGACTGTTCCATCAAAAGTACACATGTGAAAACTGTAACCTATTTCAAGGCAAGGAAAACCTCCATTCTGAAACAATCCTCTATATTTCTTTGATTTCGAAGTTGTTCTTTGCTGCAAACAGTAATTATACTTCTTGAGTCGAACTGAATAAAACGAAAGAAGTTATTCATATATATTTCTTTTGAGCTAACCCGCAAAAGTACAGGTCGGATTCAGTTTGAAGTTCTGCCTAGTTGTCTTGCAAAGAAGTTCTGACTTTGGTTCTGCCTTGTTGAAATACTGTCTTAATGTACAGGTGTTTAATGTTTAGTTAAATTAATGTATAACATTCATAAATGTTGATCATTAAATTATTGACATTGTCACGAAATCATATATTTTGTTATTTATGATCTGCAGTGGCTGCCAAGAAATCAGTTGAACTGTTTTCAAAGGCAAAATGTAATTGCTTTCAAACTATCATTGCTTATATTTGAAAAAATGTTAGTTTTCAAAGCAAAAGACAATGTTTTGCTTAATTTTTATAAAAACAATTTACTTTTAATTTTTTTCCAGGCTTTTGACAGTAGGAAATTATGCCAGTGTTAAATTTTAAATATATTGTATTTCATTTTTCATTTTTTCATTCACCAATTGGTTCTGACTACATGATTTCAATGCTGACTAGTGTTTACAGAGAAAAGATGTTTATTGTTTAATTTTTGGTTAAATATATGACTTTGGAAACATTTACCAACAAATTGTGCACATTATCAAGTTATTTGATTATGTTGTCATACCTTTTAGCCATTCCAGAATACTTTTTGAATAATGTTCATTTCATCATTTATCATTGTTGCTATGGATGACTGCTAGGCAGAACTGATTTTAGGCACGGCCAACTAGGCAGAACTCTAAACTGAATCCGACCTGTGGAAAGGCCGACATCAAAATCTTTTCAGTATAGAATCGACCTGACTGGCACATTTTGGCGGGCAACGTCTGGAAAATTATATCATATAATTTGAATTGTCATAACACCACAGACTTGCATACACACGGGTTTCAGTGAGCTCGTGTGTGTATGCAAGTCTGTGCACAACACTTATCTGGATGTTTGGGAAGTTTCATCAATTGTAAAATAGATGCAGCTTTCCTGTTGCGACATGGTAATTTTTACCGAGCTATTTAAGAATATTTTTGTAACGAGAAATCCTGTCGTAGTTTTTATGTCAGCAAAAAGTGGGTAGATACTTCATCCAGTTCCAATTAGCCCAATAATATCAGTGATTAGGTTTCATGCCTCTGGTAGCTTATTGACTCCAAACAACCAAGTAGCGGTGAACCCTAAAGAATCACTGATGCCTTTGGAAAATCAGACTTACTGGTCATTGGGATTGATCTTTGGTGAAAGTGAATTAAGACACTGAACGGGATTATGTATATATATTCTTTTTTTGTAATACGTTGGATCAATTTGCTCGTTAAATTATTTGCATTTACATATCGTTGAGCCAGATCTGGAACCTTTTGGATAATGATCCCAAAAATTTTCTGAATGTAATCAAGATATTATGAAAACAGACGAGTGTCATTTTATATTAAAGTTCTCCCATGGACATTACGGTCATGCAAAAATATGTGTCTGGAATTAAGCAGTTCATATTTGTTTACCCTGCAGAGGCAGTTAGTATATAATGATATAGAATTTTCCATTTCTCAAAGAGATGTAACTATTCCATACATCCCTCTCATGTTCTCTAGGCTTTAGGATTACCGTTTATGACGAGTTTAATTATTACCGCCCGCATCCAAAGGATGGAAGAAGGTAATAGTTTCAGTTTGTTTCTCAGTTCACAGGGGAGGGGTACCCCGGCCAGGTCCAGACAGGGGGAAGGGTACCCAGCCAGGTACAAGTCAGGACTTGTATGATGGGGGTATCCCACTGGGGGTATCCCAGCTAGGGGAAGTACCCCAGCTGAGGGGTACCCCAGCCCATCAGGGTACCCAGCTGGGGAGGGAGTACCCCAGCTGGAGATGGTACCCCAGCCAAGGGGGTACCCAGCCAGGTACAAGTCAGGACTTGTATGGGGTACCCCAGCTGGGGGGTACCGCAGCCCATCGGGGTATCCCAGCCCATCAGGTACCCAGCTGGGGAGGGGGTACCCCAGCTGGGGTGGTACCCCA
>JBCAUG010543403.1:0-14797 GCA_038406175.1 Haplosyllis leylae | reverse complement strand
TGCCACATGTATTACATATTTTGTTTGTGAATTGATTCTGATCTGGATGGCGACCTCCTGCACCGATCATTGTGGTCACTGGTACAGTGCTGTTAGCAATGTTCACTAACCTTTGGTTGATATCTGACTGGTTTCCCTGCGTCCCGAATGTGACTCTAGTGTCATGGCGACCAGTGAGGTTGGTCGCTGCGGTCGCCGCTGTTTGTGGGTCAAGTGGGGCACTGGTTTCGATGTTCTGTGTTCCAATCGTGAGCATTTCTGATATGGGTACATGACTTGTGGTCACTGGCATGTTGGTTTTGTTTGGGTGATTGGCTATAATGGTCACCGCTGGTGTTCCTGTTGTTGCCTGGTACGGTGTGTCCCCGTTGAATGCAGACTCTAAGATATTTTTGCATTCGTTTACTGATGATTGGGCGTATTTCTTGGCTTCTTCCCTGCAGGTGACTACTGTGGCTGTTGGCCTTATTATGGGGTAATTGTATTTTCTGAGACCTGCTTCAGTTCTCAACTCATTGTCTACTAGGAGTACAGACAGTATTTCATCCATTTTCCTTTCGCTGTGTCTGCCGCGGATTTCCAAGTACAGGGTTTCCTGGCATTGTATATGTTCTGGCCAAAGTTGTGCATCATGGGTATGGACGAAGTTTGCTGCTAGCATCTCGACTAATTGTGAAAAAACTGCTAACCTATCTTTAAGTTCTCTTTGTGTTAAAGGTCTGTTGAAATTGGTCGACATGCCTTTTCCTGGGATTTCATTCACTGTGTCCATGATCATTGTGGTCTGGGAGGTGTTGTTGGTATTGCATCTGGTCTTTCTTAGATTTGATTGCCTTGATCCCTTCTCAACTTTAATAGCGAAATCCATTACCTGTTGGAGGGTTTTGAGGGTAGAGCCTTCTTTGGAGAACTTGTCTGTTACGATATCTGCAACATCCTTTGTTAGTGAGTCCATGTAATCTTCAATTACAGGGCATATCTCCTGGAGGTGGGTTTGTGTGCTTCTGATGGTGTACCCACATCTGAGAAATTCTCCAGCACAATTTTCTTTAAGTCCAAGTCACTGTTGTGTTCTGAACTTTTTGCTATAACTTCAAACACTGGGGCACTTGATCTTGCTAGTAGGGCATTTCTGAACAGCATGCCTGAGCAGCTTGTGGCTTGCTGTACTCTATTTACCCATGATAAACATTGGGTTCTGTTAGTTCCTTCAAAAATCTCAATCTGTGCTAAATACCTTCTTTGGTCCTCTGCCTTTCTAGTGTATTCTTGCTTTTCTTCCATCTTTGTCATCCAAGCTTGAATGATTGCTTCTGATGTATTTGATGCTGCTGGGGATGGGTGTGCGACATGGGCAGGTATGGCAAATCCATTGGTTGAGGTGTTGATACCCATGGGTGACTGTATCGGTTGGTACTGTCCTAGACCTAGTGATTCTGCAGGTGTGCTGGTCCAGTTTGTTGGTTTGACCCAATTCGCTGGTTTGGTTCTGCATGCTGTAGTGTTGTGTGTGTTGGTGTTACAGTAGTCACACTTCAGGCCTGTCCTTGTACAGTGTCTTGCCAAGTGTCCCTTGACACCACACGAGTTGCATGTCTTGTTTTTGATCTGACCCCATGTTTTTTCATTCTGGTCTGGCTGGCGATTATGGGCACTGGTCGCTGTGGTTGCCAAATTGTCATTGTTATTAGCTATAGCCACTAACCTCTGATTGATGTCAGACTGATTTGCTGGTGTCCCAAATGTGACTCTGGGGTCGGGGGGACCTGTGGAGTTGGTTGCCGCAGTTGCCGCAGCCTGTAGATTGAAAGATTCTCTGGCTTCATCATTCTATGTTCCTTTTGTGAGTGGGTCGAGTATTGGTACGTGGTTCGTTGTTGCTGATGCACCTGTGTTGGTTGGGTGACCCTGGCGATTGGTCACGGTGGTCACCGCGGTGTCTGCCGCTTTGTAGGGTATCTCTCCATTGAATGCTGTTTCCAGGATTCCCTTGCATTCGTTGAGGGATGACTGTGCATACTTCTTGGCTTGCTCCCTGGTGCTCACCAGCTCATCTGATGGTCTAATTCTGGGATAGTCATATTTTTAAGCCCTGCATTGTCTCTCCTTTCATTGTCTGCTAAGAACACTGATAACAGTTCGTCCATTTTCTTCTCTACCTGTCGGCCACAATTCTCAAGTTGAATGATGTCTTTGCACCTCATGGGTTCTGGCTGTAGCTGTGCATCATGGATTTGAATGTGGTTTGCTGCAAGCATCTCAACCAGCTTTGTAAAGACTTCCAACCTGTCACCCAGCTCTCTCCATGCCAGGGGCCTGGTGAAGAAAGTTGACATATCTTTTCCGGGGATGTCTCTGTCATCCCGTTTCTGTGCTGCATCCGACTGTAGGATTTTTCTTAGTAGATCTAATGGGAATGGCCTGTTTTGTGTATTTACTGGAAACGTCTCGATTTCTCCTCTTATGTATAGCTGACAGAAGCCCATCTGAGCGTTTACCAGCATGTTGGTGTCTGGATAGAATTCTGTCAGTCCAGGGCACTCTATTATGTAGTTGTGGTTCTCCGATCCAAATGGTATACCATCGATGCATGCATCGACCAGCTTAGTGTTCCTCATATCTGGGAGGTATAGTTCGTCTCCATCTGAGCCTTCAGTGGTGCTTGATTCACCTGCATTGAAGGTATTTGCTCTCTGATTGTTGAGGTCATTCACAACTCCTTCTGCTTCGTTCAGGTCATTTGGCACAATTCCTCCTGCTTCGTTCAGGTTGTTTGGCACCTCAGTTACCAGCTCATTGTTTTGTTCAGCCATCGTGCTTCTCCTCCTTATCAAGCATTCTGGGTTGTCAACAAATGGTACAAGTTTGGCTTCTTGTCCTCTTGTACTGGTCATTCATCTAGGGTGTGGTACTCAGTGGTACGTGGTTTGTACTACATGATGTGTTGAAACGGACTTCGGGTGAAGTTAGCTTCATGGTGTCTTGATGTAGACTGACCGTGATGTCAGAGTCCACACCTTTTTAAAGCAGTTTCTACAATAGCTAGATAATGTCTCGTGAATGCTCCTTTGTTTTCAGGAGCTAATCTTACCAATTGACAGTGTCAATTTCTCTAAGTGAGAAAGTTTACAATAATAGGAAACAACAATTGTTAGACACACGTACTGCAATGTATATTTCATTAAATATAAACTAGCAATAACAGTTCACATAAAATTCACTTTGTTCTATAAATTACATTTAAAAATCACAGACAATAATATCACAGTCTATTATATTTCTGATAATGGGTAACATTACAATAGATTAGAACAGATTAATAAAATATTAATAAAATTGAACATTTCAAACCATCTATTTACTTTGATCTTGTAGCGGTAATACAATGTGCCTCAATTATGTGCGAATTGAAATTATCCAAAGTCTGCGCACTAAAATTACATTTTTCACATTTAAAGTTTTTCCTTTTTTATGTGGTAGATCATCTGTTGCAAGTTTTTCTATGTTTCCAGTAATTGTCACCATGAATGAACTTTTTCCCGCAGAATTCACACTCATGATGGTTTTTTGGAATTTTTTTACAAGGTGATTCAAGTTCCGCTTCACTTCCACTTACTGCGTTATCTTTCACACATTTCTTCTTATGCTGATCAAAGTTCATTTTGTTTCCCTTAATTTCCATCTCACACTTAAAAACTTTACTTTTCTTTTCACATATGTCCAAATGGAGCTGCATATTGGCCGAAAAGTATACATATATTTTCCGCAAAGTTTGCATATGTACTCTTTCTTCTTTGTTGTTTTGGTTTTCTTTTTCTGCTCCTCTCTCTTCTTCATGTGTGTTTGCATATGTCGTTCGTAATTTACTTCATTGCTTCCAAAATTTCTGTTGCATTCTTCACAAGTATAATTTCTTTTCTCTTTCCTATTTTTTTGGTAAAGTGTGAATGGTAGTGTTGATTAAAATGACTGTCACTTATTGACACAAATTCTCTCTGGCATACATCAGATGTACGGTTGATTGCCAGTTTTCTAAATTTGGTTTTTAAAATGTGGTCTCTGTGCAGGGTCCCAAGTACTGTGCAGTCATCGACTACACATCTTAGGTTGAGAGCCCCACAGGGACCCAACCGGATGGGTAGCCAATGGCTATAGTCATTAGTCGGAGCCAATCAAGGTAAAGTACCTCAAGTACTTAAGCTGATGCACACAAGGCACCAGGGTCTTTGAACCAGGTTATCGCACCATTCATTGCACCAGGCTTAAATGCTGAGAGCAACACAGAAGATTGTAACATACCACAATAAACCAGTTAAACCATAGATACATCTTGCTTATGTGGAACTAGATGTAAGACGCGCCTTAGAGAGATCTACAGTACCAGAGGTCTAAAGGCTTGTCCACAGCGATACAGAGTCTCAGCCATACCTGAGACCAACTGGCGCACTACCGCATCCTACTGCACCTAAAAGACCTAGCATTTTGGTGGAGAATCCTTTTATCTGTTATCTATTGATGGAACTCAGCAACAAGGGTCAATGTCTAAAACACCTTCCATTTGTTGAGTTTGGTGATTTTTGATGCTTCTTTTGAGACACTTGAAAGTCATAATGTGTTCAGAGAACATGTGCTGATAGAATACAACCGTTTAAATAATTTTAACAATTCTCCCAGCAAGCTTGAAAAAAGATTATATTTTTTTTAATTTCCTTTAGGGTGGTCGTTGACACCTTTACATACCTGTGCAAGAATGGCATGCCTGAATTTACAAATGAAATTTCAGCTAAACATTACATTTATTCGTGACTTCAGATGTTTTTCCAAGACTTCTCCCAAAAATGTCATCCTCTACATTTTTAATGATATGGAGACGGTAGAAGGCATTACAGACATTCATATTTCATAGTGATATCTACGAGTATAAATTATAAAATATCCCGCGGATGCGTCAAGTATTTACAAGACAATACAGCATTATGTTTGCCATTGTGCATTTATGAAATATTTAGAGATAAAAGGTAAATAATAGCGCACAGAGCAAGGGTAGCGAATGTTTTGAATATTTTCTACAAGCGTGGACACTTGGTGTGTCCTGGGATAATATAGGTGTCCTACAACTTCCAGACATACATGTCATGCCTAACCATCAAGTGTGTCCTTAAAAGACCGAGATATGAATACATTAATCAGCTGATACAGGTGGCCTTGAATGACCTTTAACTCGTTCAGACGACTTTGGGCTTAATCGGATAAACTGACAATGTGTTGATAAAAATCAACACTGTGAGGAAAACAATAGATTCCTCACCCATGATGATGGAAATAGATTTCTACGTGTAATCAGCCCAGACGGATTCCGTTAGCTTTAATTTTTGTTCTTAATTGTGCCATTTTTCTTGTCTCTTTTAAATGACTTTTCCGGCACTCAGTTTGCATTTCAAAGTTGCACATTGCCATCAGTTTTAAGTTTCTAATCAATTAGAAACTCAAAATCCTTTACTTCCTTATGTTTTTCATTCAATACATGTACATGTGGCCTGTAGTACAATTCTTCAAATAGTCCATCTTGTAATTATCATCCCTCCCAATTACTTCAGGTGTTTAGTTACAAAGAAAAAGGGACATATATTTTAAAACGACACAATCAAAAGGTAGATGGTAGATGTGCCCATCGTCTAACGATTCCTGACAATCGATTTTTTCCTGAATGGAGATGTGTTCTGTAAGTTCTACAGAATCACAAGAAAATAAAAAAATACAGTACCAAAATGTAACCCCCAGTGGGAGTCGAACCTAGGCACCTCTGATTTTCATGTCCTGCATGCCACTGTCTGAGCTAATTCCCCTATTTACTGCAAGTCTGAGTAGGATGTAGGACTTGAAAGTCAGATGTGCCTGGGTTCAACTCCCAGTGGTGGTAACATTTTGCTACTGGATTTTTTAGTTTTCTCGCGATTCTGTAGAATCTGGAGAATCTAGAATCTGAAGCCAATTAAGAAACTCGATTGACGCAGCGATAAAACACTGGGTCCCGTTTATAACGGGTAAAATGTTGTTGAACAAAAACAATTTTCTCTGTTCAAAGCCGCGTCCATATATTTTACATGTCATGAAAAACATATCGATATCGGAAATTATATACGTTGCATTTAAATGGTACACATAGTCTCCTTTAGTACATGTTACAGATTTCCTCCTCTGACAGCTGACGGTTGTAGAGTTTGATCTCGTCCACAGAAGCACTGACGTAACGGTCTCCAGAACCAAAGTTCCTGTTTCCGATGATCAACTGACCATTTCCGGTTGTATGACCGGATCCAGATCTCACCGTGTCGGTACCAACCAGCGAGCCGTCCTGATAGACCGTTATACCCTGGTTGAGCCCGTTGTATACCATCACAGCGTGTACCCAGGCATGCGGTGCGCTAACGCCCAGTTGGTAGTGTCCCCCAGTCTGATCAACGGCGTAGCTATGGAAGAGGGAAGAAATGTTACACGTCAAAAATTCCCCAGTATAGACACGTATTTCACTATTGCAAGACAACTATCAAGGGGAGAATTAATGGCTAAATCTGAATTTAAACCACCAAATATTGAAAATATTCAGTACAACAAGACGAGGCATCATTACGAGGCATACCGATGCTGATCATTTTGGACCAGCTCTAACCAGGGAGAAGGTCATCCTTCCTGCTTTGTCCTTCCACTAGTTCTTCTTGCCTAGTTCTCCTGGGGATCGGTTATCCTTGCCGTCTGGTCCTTCTATTAGGCCTTTTTGCCTGGTCCCTCTAGGGGTAGTGGTGTATGGGGGATCTGGGGGAGGGGGGATATGGTCACCCTGTCTACAGGAAAGGGTCAGTTGGCTCATGAACCATTTTCCTTCCCCTGAACAGAATCACAGACAGCTGTGAAAACATTACCCTCCCTATTACTACGTGCAAGGTCGCCAAGAACAATAAAAAGATTATTATAATTATGCCCAAATCAAGACCATATTTGGAGGCTTATTAACTGTTGGAAAGTAAGGTTCAGCACGAGGATACGTACTAGAGCTTGTTGTCTTGAGAGAATACAGAGAAGCTTGTCTGTCGCTGAGGCATGCTACTGACAATCGCTCCTTGAGCTGTGTTAGTGTCTCGCTTCACCCAAGCACTAACGGTCCCACCTTGGGCACCACATTACTCTGGGATGGTGAGACAAGCCTGAGACTGGTCTCCAAGATCCAACCATTGAGACATGGTTCTGTCAGTTGTTACCACTGTACTTCTCTGAAATAGTTGGCACTGATGAACTTTAAACAAAGTAGTAGCACATCTGGAAGTTTAAATTTCATTTATAAATGCACTATTTATGCCCTTGTAATTCAAACTTTTCTCGCAATAGCAAAAGGAGTCTCTTCCATCACAAACTGAGCTCCATGATTGGTCCAGCCCTGATCCTCTTCAAAGTGGAAGTAAACCACTGGGTTAGTGGGGTCATCTGCTTCATGGGAGAACAGAGCTGAAAATAACAATGACAGAAAATGACAAGTTCTATGAATGATCTACATTACAACACTACTTCATTTCATTTAGTATTTCTGAGACAGAAGAGTAAATTAATTTTAATCTTTTAAGATGAGATTTAAAACATGGAATACTGTTATAGAAAACAATGAAAACAACAGAAAAAGTTAAATGGAAAGTAGATTTTTTAGAGTCATGCCTTGGCATTCCTACAAACCATGTCAACAAATACTGCTGAAATTCAAAGGATATGTTGAAAGCTCTTTATTTTCTTCGTTTTCATTTTTCTGAGCTTGTATGTCTAACCTTTAAAGACGCGAGTGCCATCTTGTGGTAGAAACATTTCTGTCCCAGAACAGCTACGTTGGATCACCAGGCAATTATCCAAATCTTGTTGCTTGTACACCAGTCCTCTTATTCTTTCATAATCAGCACATCTGTTAAAAAAGATTTAATTGAAACATAGTTATGTTACTCAGTGATATCCTCTAGTGGCCGAAACACGTTCAAAAAGCGTTTTCAAAAAAAAGGAATTCCCGAATATCTGCAGTTATTACCTTGAAATACTCGAAACTACATAGATCTGTACATAGTTCCTATCTTTTTCAGTTTTCTCACACAAAATATTGACCCCCAAAAGAAAACTTCACCTCATTACGCATTCAGAAAGTGACGTCACTGAGAACCTTGTGTTTACACTTCCGGTTAAAGAATTGGCGCAGAGGTATCTCACTTTAACATTTCCAGAACCTGTAAATAAACAAATAAGGGCAGTAAAAATTAAAATGAACAATGGAAGTCCTGCATTAAGTTGTTCAGCGGAAAAATACTTTTAAGACTGCTTTGTTTTGATGTTACTCTGAGGATCTGTGTCCCAGTTTACACACACGGTTTATAAAACATTAACGTCTGGCATTTAATCAATAACACGGTTAGTATGGCTCCCCAATGCCATTGGTCTGAAAATGTGAAACAAAACTTAAAGATCAGAGCGCAGTATACATTCCCTTTTCTCGTGTAGTTATTTAAGTACTGACCAGAATTGTGCTGAGAAGAAAAGAATGTTGTTTGAAGACAAAGACTCACCAAACACTGTTTTTAGCCAGACAAATCCAATTAGTAAAATTGTGACCATAGCTGTTGCAGCATGATCCATCCGGAAGCGACAAAATTTATGACTTCCGGTTTGAGCGCAAGTGCCAAATGCCAGTTTCAATTTTTTAGTTATTTTAGTAACTTCTTCTGTGTGTAGTAAGCGTATAATTCTTATGATGAATTGACGTTTAGAAACATTCAGTTACCTTTAGCAAAAACGTTTTTGTTAGAATTCATCGAGCCATTACTCACAACAAAATTGATCTTCAGTTGACGAAAGACCATTGTACTTTGGGGGAGGTATGATGACAATTATTTATTGCCTGTTGATATGACAAGTAACGAAATTGAACTTTAGCTTAGAAATGACCATAACTATTTTTGGGAGATATGCCACGGATCCATCCAGGCTTGGAAACCAAATGCTAGTCATCCCATAAAATGATATGCACGCTTTCCTAGAACCCACCTCGTTGAAAATTCCTTCAATGTTCCACATTGTCCAATCAAATGCACCTCCCGATTTATTGGCGACAATTCATCCGATCTCATAGATGAACAGTATAAAATGCCCTCCTCCCTAAGAAAACTAATTGATATCCTGATGTTATTGAAATGTACATGTACTGTGTGAGGATATCAATGAAAATTTGATGACACTAGATCAATGATACACAGTAATTACTGTTTGTTGTTTAACCGGATAAAGACTCGGTGAAATTGGGACTTTACCGTCAATGTAAATTCAACCCAGCAATAGTATTGATAAAATATACACGACGTTTTATTCAATATAGGATTCGAGCACGTTTACATACGGTAACATTCGAGGTTTTCCGTAATTGGTGTTAGATTCTATAGATTCTTAGGTTCTACAGAATCACGAGAGAACTAAGAAAAATCCAGTAGCAAGATGTTACCTCAGTGGGAGTAGAACCCAGGCACCTCTGACGTTTATGTCCAGCATGCTACTGTCTAAGCTAATTCCCCTATTTGCTGAAAGTCTCAGCCCTTTAGATCCTTATATAGTCATGCTATATTGATTCTTGGACTTAAAAAGTTTTTTTTAGAATAAATAGTTCACAACTACATAAGGATCTAAAGGATATGAAAGTCAGGGGTGCCTGGGTTCAATTCCCGCTGGGGGTAACATTTTGCTACTGTATTTTTTTTTCTTATGACTCTGTACAATCTCATCTCCATTTAGGAAAAACTCAACTGTTTGAACTATATGGTCAAATCTGTCATCAGTGGGAATTAAGTGACAAGGTAACTTTTCCATTTGCTGGATAAGCCTTGTGTGAAAGTGTTGACATCAAACATTTTTGCACTTGTAATGATCAATCGGTGTACTATTTTTGGAACACCCCCAGGCAAATATCCCCTCCTCACTCATGTTACGGGATGTTTGCTAAATTTTACAGGATTTTATGGTATTTTGACCATTGTTAGGGCATTTTACTAAAATCCCACAAAAATTATGTGCAATCCTATAAAAATGGTCACAATTTTGTGAAAAACCGAGGGGGACTAACTACAACCAGGAGGATCTTTTGAAAATGTTACACTGGTATGCTTTACTAACTGATTGGACTGTCATCCAGAAGCACTTGGATAATTGTGAAAATATCGTACAAAGCCTAATGAAGTTTGATAAGCGTAGCGTAATACTGTGCACAGTTTCTCAATGTATGTGGCACTGGCGGGTCCATTGGGGTGCTTTCCCTGCCGGAAAAAATTCTTCATATTCATGCAGTTATTTTGAAAAATGGTCAATATAATCTCTCAGCCCCTCCCCCACCTGTCGACCTCTGTTGTCACCTAATTTATGCAAGAAAAAGTTTGGCAGATCGGTGCTGCCAAATGAACTCTGATATTCACCAGGCTTGGTGAAAAAAGAACAAATAGTAGTCAATAATGTTTCGAATACAGGTTGGCAACGCTTTATTCGAATTCGAACTTCTACTTAATTCAAACTTTTGGCCAAATCTTTACCACAATCGTATCATTTTACATTTAAAATGGAGGATAATTCAAACACTGCTAATTCAAAGTTCCACTAATTCAAAGTGATCTTAACTCTTGTCTAATTCAAAGTACCTCTAATTCAAAATTTAATTCAAATTATGTTGCATTTCAAAGTTTTAATTCAAATATGTTGTAATTCAAATTTTTAATTCAAAGTATTTCATGATTCAAACATTTTATTCAAAATTTTCATATAATTCAAAGACTTTGTATTGGTAAAAGTCTGGTTTATTTCCAAGAGTTAATGAGAAGGAAGCCACAAATCAAAGAATTGTATCAAACTAATTTCTAATTCAAAGTTTTAAATGAAACTAATTTCTAATTCAAAGTTTTAAACCAAAGTTATTCCTAATTCAAAGTTACATACAAACTTTGAATTTAATTCAAACTTCCACTTAATTCAACGGAAATTCTTGCCGACGAATCATTTCGACTTAACCGTGCCTGACCTGTATAACCTGAATGGTTTGTTAGATCTTTGCTAACACTCTTACAGTGTAACTAATTGTTCACTTTTGTCTCCCATTTAACTAGCAAACTTTACCAATAACTTATGTTGTCACTTTAATTTGCGTAATTAAACTTGTTTAAGGACGTTTGCCACAATTATTTTGTTGTTTACCTTACAAACAAACTCTGAAAAATATGGGTTCACGGATGTGTTTTGGGATATTTTGCAACAAATGTGATCGGCTTGGATACATGGGCCGTAGAATTTAACACAAATCACCTGTTTGACCATCAAATAGTAATGTCATTTTTCTGCAGCTTTCCCACAATGTTTTTGCACTTGTATGTGGATCAAAAAAATGTATTTAAAAAGTACATGGCACTGACCAAAATGTTCCACTGTAGACTTTCAAAGCAATTTGTCAATCAAATAACATTATTGTGTGATGGAAAAAACCGGAATGCTGCAAATGGCAACTAAATGTTGCATATCTCCTTAAACTAGTTCTTACACTCTGCATTGACATTTCTCTGAATTTTATTTTGAATTTAAATTAACGGTGTCGGTATATTTCAATAAATAAATAGCAAGCCAAAAGTCAGATTTATTTTTATTTTGTATGCGGAATGCCATGAATTTTATTTCAATTTTGTCAATATTTGATGAAAAAATTAAAGATGGCTGAAAACAGCAAAAATATGAGAAAAGTTGTTTCCCAGATCGGATTGAAGTAAATTTTTATACTCCGAATAATTTCCATTCCTGTTTTCTCAAGTTATTGAGATCTAATGTGCTGCCATCACAAACACAACTGTGTGGCATGACCTAAATTTCGTCCTATTTGTACGGAGTTTTGAGCTAATTGTGTGTTTATATTGAGGGGCGGCAAAGATTCGCTCTTATCTTATTCCGCCCTTAAGCAACAAATCAGTCAAAATCAGAAGGAGTTCACTATCTGTCTTTGTGTCTGTTAGGAGATCCCACGAGCATTCAGTCTAAACCAGAGTGATATGTTCGAAACCAGTAGCGGATCCAGAAACTAGGTAGGGGAAGCCAAGAAACAAGAAATCGTTATACTCGCCTTTGGCTGCGCAGCCGTCTCTGTAAGACCAGTTTTTTTCAGAAGGGATCTCAAATGGACTTGCGATACAAACTCATACACCTTATTGACTGGAAAGTTCCACAGATATAATTACGAAATTCTGATCTCGGTACATTTTTTTCATAAATAGTTTTCTGTTCAGACTTGCACATGTTTTTATTGGTCTGAAAATTCCTAAAAAGTGACCTCTGTAGTCTTATATTATCCCTTCTATTTTCTCCACTGACTTGTAAATAATGATTCCCCTTATAGGCGGACATGGAAGGACCTTGTGGAAAGTGTGTGTTTCCCTTGGAAGAAGAAGACTCGTTTAAAGGCATTGACGGATCCACATCTCTGATACTGGCGATGCGCAATGACCACAAACAATGTGTGAACTCATGGATAGAATCAGGAGCTGATGTGAACATTGCTGATGAAAACGGTACAACCGCCCTTTTCATTGCTATTTGGAAAAAGGATCTTATATCAGTCAAGAAGCTGATAGAAGCAGGGGCTGATGTGAATATTTTGAATAATGACGGTAAGGATCCACTCAGAGAAGCAGTACTAGGAGATTTTGATGCATGTCTTGATCCGTTAATAACAGCAGGAGCTGATGTCAATTCTGATTTGAACCACTTCGATGGAATCCCAACCAGCGCTCTAATGGATGCAGTCCAAAAGAAAAGCATTAAGTGTGTAACTATTCTACTAGAATCGGGAGCCAATGTGAATAAAACTTGTGATAAAGGCAAAGGAGCTCTCCATTATGCAGCATGCATAGCTGACTGTAAATACACAGAACTACTACTGAATGCAGGAGCTGATGTGAACATTGCCGACAAATATAATCACACAGCTCTGACTCTTGCCTCTCTACACGGTCATCATGATTCAGTAGAAATGTTAATTGATGCAGGAGCTGATGTGAACCATGTTGCTAAGCTTCGCAACACTGCGCTAATGCTTGCCTGCCATAGTGGTCACATAAAAGCCGCCGAGATGCTTATCAAAGCAGGAGCTGATGTGAACACAGAAAACCATTTTGGCGCAACTGCCTTGTTTGTAGGCAGACATGGAGAAGATGCCGCCCAGTACAAGAGATGTGTCAAAGCACTATTACGAGCAGGCATTCAAATTAATAACGTTAACCGTCTAGGTAGAAATACGCTGCCGAAAGCTTTACGATGCAAATCAGACGATTATGCTTTGGCAAAACTGCTGTTTGCTGCTGGAGAAACCTTGGAAAATATAGAGGAAAGTAAATTACCAGATTGTCTCAAATTTGAAGATTTAAAGCTCCAGTTGAAACATATCTGCAGGGAAGCAATCAGAAAGCATCTGCTGAATTTGAACCCACATCAAGATCTATTTAGAAGAATTCCAAAACTTGGCCTTCCAAAGGCTTTAACTACATATCTGTTATTTAATGAAACACTGGAGGAAGAAGAGTTTGATAATAGGAATGTTAAAGCTAAAACTGACCGAGACATTTGAAGCTCGTGACAACAACAATGACGATGATGATGAAAACAATAAGTTCCTCATTGTTTGAGATAACTAAAAAGATGCTTAGTTCCTGGGACTTTGTTAGATTTCCAGAGATGTTTTATTGAGAGCAAAAATGTATGTAAATCTGACACAAAAAGTGTAAATAAAAATAAGAAGAGAAGTCCTAAGTTGCGCCAGAGAAAAGTGGATAGGCGGTTTTGGGTCTGGTGTGTTAAAGGTCAAGGCAACTAAATCCGCCACTTATTTGCAATAAACAGAGTGAAATACTCGTACCAATATAATTTTGCAGAGATTAGTCCGCTTTTTCCAGTCCTCATAATGGTCTTTTCACACTGAACAACAACGAAACCGAGACCGACGCCTAGAATGATAAAAATGGGTTCCACTACAATATGCAGAACACTTCACATTGCACCAAGACAGATAACAATACAGATTCCCATTGAGTCCTGTATACTTGCTATCGGTCTCGGTATAGTTTTCGGTCTCGTTGTCGTCCAGTGTGAATAGACCATAGCTGGCACATTGAATGTATACGGACGCTGCTGCACGCAGGAGCCGATGTGAACGAAGCAGATTACTCAGGGTTCACACCATTAATATGTGCTGCAAACAATGACTACACGGACATTTGAAAACTGCTTCTCGAGGCAGGAGCTGATGTGAATTATGCTAAGCCAACTGATGGATACTCTGTGTTAATGTGTGCCGATGTCACGAGCCAGCCAACGTGAAACACAAACAGAACGGAGACTATAAGAAAAGGCACAGCCATCACAAATAGATTTAAGTCGGATGACCTAACTTTCGTCCTATTTGTCATAAAAGTCATCCAATTTCTTCCGTTTCAGCATTTTATTTTGCAACAAGCACTGCGTGTCCCAACCGTGACTGGATCAAGTGCGGCCAAACAAACATTTCTGGCGACACTGACCACCTGTCGTGCAAAGCATGAATCAAGACAATACAATCACAAGCACTGCATGTCCCCGAGCCCCCCAGTTCAATCAACCGTGACTGGATCAATCAAGTGCAGCCAGTACAACATCAATGATGTAACAACATATCCGGGAGCACTGGGAAACACCCCGGCAAGATGGCGACCCCCACACCGCAGAGTGA
>JBCAUG010543292.1:0-14797 GCA_038406175.1 Haplosyllis leylae | reverse complement strand
AAAGTGTATCTCTAATCTGTCAGAACACATGTGGCTTTTGTGTTGTGTTTGATTAACAACTTGCAAACTGATCTGTTTGTGTACTTGACGCGAAAGTGGCACAAACTGATGCTAGGCAATAAATGTCATTGTTGTCGCTTGATGATTCTAAAGAAAGGCAACTGAAGTCTTTTGATATGGGAATGGGATGACGTTCCTTGGTTGCAAATTCCTATGATGAATTGATCAAGGTTAAATCGAAATTCGGACATTTTATGATGAACGACCTTGCATTTTATGTCCACTGCCTCTTTGGTTAAATTTAGAAACTTCAAAAACCTTCAACGAACGAGTTTAATACAGATCTAAATAGTACTACGTAAGACAAAACCTAACAGAGAGTTATGACAAAGATTCCCTCAATTAACTTTAGACATTTTATGGTAAAATTTTATGAAATAAATGAAAGTATATTTTGGAACAATATTCGTGACCTTAGCATTTTGATCATTTGACATTCACGCTCGACTTCATTAAAAGTGTTCACTAAAATTGTCTTTTCCTTCCCACTGTACTTTGCATTGATTAACACATACTTCCCATTGGTGAGTGCGTAAACCTTGCAAACATATAATTATGTAATGGGTTTAGCATAAGCTTTTGCAAATATGTGCATTTCTGATAAATCTACTCTTTTTTAATCAACTTATCATTGCAAATTCCTTTATTCTCCCTGTTGCTACTCAAAGACAATATTGGTTCGTTGTACCCGACGAGACAAATACTTTAATAAATCAATTTAGTCCAGCTGCAGTTTAACAAATTCTATAATATTTATTCTGTTACTTCTGAGCAACCAGAATAGCACGCAATCTGAACATGTTTACACTTTACGTTTACAGGCTATAAATTTTGAGCACATCCTTAAGTCAGTAAAATCATTATCCCTTTTTAAATGAGAGATTTTGAATGTTGACGTTATTACCAGAACAATAGAAATTCCACAACGCGATCGAGTTTTTCACAATAATTGTGGCTGTTATATTCCTCGGATTCCTAGTCTTCTATGGACATAGAGAACTCTAAGAAGCTTTGCTTTAAAAGTAATCCTTCATTATATTCCTAAGCTGTACAATGTAAGTTTTTAGCATTGGAAGCTTGGAGTAAGGCACTGCACACAGTTTATATAGTGATGGCTAGCAGCTCCATCTGATGAAGCAGATGAGGCTGCTTGCCTAAATAAGAGCTGCTGCTGAAGCTGCTAGCCTGTGCTAAAAATAACTATAACATGGCAGCAGGCACAATTCTTATTGGCTGATACACTCCTGACAAACTGTTTGTCACATGAGGCCCACTGCTGACAAACTGTTGGCCAGATCTGTGGGGGGTCCACCTTTGAACCTTGATTTGCTCAGGTGCATCAGGCAACACAAAACTAAAAAAAAGATGTCAGATGTCAAATAATCCAACATCTGGACTAAGGAGCAGGTTCACAAAAAAGATAAATTGAGATAATGAGGTTTACATGTCACATAGGTGATGGGATAATGAGTAGTGGGGCATGTGGCCAATAGGACACAGTGGTAATGGGTCATGGGGTGGTGGGGGTCAAGGGGTACATGTGACATATGCCCACTACATAGATCTAGATGAGGCACCTGAGTGATTGGGTACATGGGCATTTGGGACATGGGCAATGGGACACATGGGTGCAATTTTGTAAAAGTAGTCTCTGTACCCAAAAATTAGTGATTTTGAGTGATTTGATGAAGTTGCCAAATTTATCATGATCATGTCAAAATTTCAGGTTGCCTTTCATTTTCCTAATTTCTGAAGCTCATTCTTAACCAATTTTGATGCCAAACTAATCATGTCAATGCTTAGGACCTCCTCTACAAGAATCTGAACTGATATTGCCACTAGAGGCCTTGTGAATTGATTGATCTTTCTCACCGTAGAAAACCTAAGTGTTCAAGTAGTGGAAATCCTACCAAACCAAAAACATTTGATTTCATCCATATTTTATTCACTTCAAAGCGGAAATAGTTGAGAAAATTAAATTGAATATTTATATGCATCACAGAATCCATTATCTTGGTCAAAGATATCACACATTTTGAGGAGACCAAATTTTGGAACTTCAGACATCCAAAAAATATTATGGACGACAGTAATTATTTCCTGGTTATTTGCGAGGGTAGTTTCCTGAAAGGCGTGGATTGTGAAAGCAAAACGCCATCGATTTGGTTGCCAAACATTCTACTTTAGTTCTACCAACGGAAATGACAACAATCCGACGTCATTGGGGGTAAACGTTTTGGTGACATTATGAACCATGGACTTCATCTTTTAATTGGTAGTAAGTGGCTTTCAACTCACCCCAGTTTAGACCCTTAAGACCATAAAAATTCATTCATTAATCAATCGAGACACTTAAAGGGTTCAGCTCAAGGAATGTCTCAGTTTCAGGATACATTTGAGTGATTTTCTTTTTGGAATTAAAGGGTAAAAAGAGTAAAAACATGACGCACATTCCTCATGTCAAATTGAATGAAGAGGACGCGTCATTGTCAACAATAATAAACTAGACCGCGGTAAAAAAATGAAACGGTAACACAGACTCTCAGTACACCCATGTCAAGGTTGATGGCCATATCAGGTGTAAATAAGTTGTTTATGAAGTCTTAGGTTTGTGAACAATTCAAAATACTGGTACTTTTTAAAAGATTTTATTCATAGAAAAGAAATAATCACATTTCGCATTGCTAAAATTATTCATATTTATTTACCTCTGGCTTGGAGATCTGAAAATTACAGAATTTCAACTTCATTTGTCAAGCGAAGAGTGTCGAAGCACGATGTACTCATTATGGTGACGTACCCAAGTAAGATTGTGCAATGAACCGAAACCATGCTTTCCAAGTTGACTATTCTTGCTATTATTCATTGAGTCGGATTGAGTCAGAATAGGCAGACTGTCTTCACTGTACCTTACAATACGGCAAAATGAGTTTGTGTCATTTGCATTTCGTTTTCTTTTGTTAGTTGACTACTTAGATTCTGGGGGGGGAGGGAAGGAAATTGATTGTTCAACCTTCCAAAATGTGAACATTTTCCTGGTCCTGCCTAGGTTGGCTATCGATTGTTTACATTTTCCAAATAAAAGATGCTTGTCACACTACATGCTAGGGCATAAAAAATAATATAACAGTTAGGAATTTAATAGACTGCTTCGAATTTGAAATTAATTGCTGGGTAGGCTCAAAGGATAACCCTCTTGAGATAAACAAATACCCACAATCGCACCTTACAGTTGGTTGGATGATCACCTTGCGGGGCGTGAATCCTGAAGTTGCTAATGCATATTCATTAGTTTATAGTTGAGAGAAGAAATTGTGTATTTAAGGATGTTGACTCTCAATATTGGTGCATTCGAGCTATCCCATCTCAGAAGTACAGACCTGCATCATTCATCTATCATACAACAAAAATGGTAGGTACAATGTATTTTTCGCTCCATTTGCGAAGATTTTGTTAAATACAGGGAAGGTTTTTCATTCTGCATTTTGCTGACTATATCTAATTAAAATAAATGTACCTTAGCAGGTTGATAAAATCTAAGATCATTTAGCAGAACGAAAAGCTTATTAAGAACAGGAGACGGATTGATTACGAAAGATTCATCTTTAGAAATATTAAATTCCGCAAGTGAACTCAACAAATTTAGAAGTCAAAATCCGAATAAAATAAGCAGAAAATGAAATTCGGCACTCTCGACCACAAAAACTTCGGCTGAGGTGTTCCTTTTGCTAAACAGGTCCAATAAATTTTGTAACATTTAGGATCTTGAAAATTTGATTTATGTCCAATAAGTTATATTCGTGATGATATATAGTGAAAATTATTAGTTTCGTGGCCACTCTTGCAAATTCTCTTCAGGTTTTGTCCTGGAGCAGAAAGAGACTAAAATAGGAATCTAGTAGACCAGTCTCCTCCCGATATGCTTTAGTGAGTAGTCTAGTGGGGATTTTCTATCAGACGCTCACTTGAGTGCACAAAGGAAATCAACTTCTACACTTGTCTTTGAGACCAGACTATTGCAAAATTTAAAAAGGACCAACAGAATGTTTGGAAGAGTGCCAGTTCACAGGCAATCTATGTGTGCATCTAAAGAATTTCGGACATTTTGTGTGACGGTACAAATTCTGTTATGCACAAGTGATTGTCTATCTACTTTTACGAGACACAATGGTTGCCTCCACAGATTGAGAGAGTCGTGCAGTTTTGTATGCCTCCCAAGTCATTGGCCAGGAATGTGCGTTGTCTCAGGAGACTCTGGTTCAATTTCTCTCATTTCCATGCAGTACCTTTGAGGTTCCCCCGTCTGGACCCACTACCGCAATTTGATGGACATTGTGTATGAATGTTTTGTATCCAAATTGTTCTTTTTATTGCAGCCTCTGTTCAGCCTGACCCCCGGACAATACCGCGGCTTCGTCCGCTACTTCCAGAGTTTCGCCACTAATGGCATCATGAACAAGCATGATCTGCGTTCTGTGCTCTACAAACACGGAGTTAGCCCAACTAACGACGAATTGCAGCAGATGATCGACGCTATCAGTGTTGACCGTAAGACCTGTATTCTCTTTAGAAAACCTGTAAGATTTCAGTCATACTTGACTGAAGACGTGAATAAAGGACATTATCCCCACTGAATCCGAGTAGACCTTTTCATACAATGAGGAGGTAATTTTAAAAACATTAATATGAACGCTATTTGACCTTTGTGCGATTAAACATGGTAATGTAAATCCGATGCAACACAATAGGCCATGATGGGAATTCACTGGTCGTGAATCTTTATAAATAGCAAGGACTAAAGTTAAGTTTTTGTGTAATTAAAAACATTTCCAGATTATGTTTTTGTTCCATCTACAGCACAAGGAATCAATCTGCAGGGATTCGTTGACTATATGTCTACATGGGCGGGATTCCGTGATCAGGATCAGGAGTATGCAGAGTGCTTCAGAATCTACGATCGCTCTGGAAAGGGTCAGCTCACCCGTGATGACATCAAGTAAGATGTGGATATCTTTCTTGCAGTGGAAATTGTAATGATAATAAAATTAGTAAGATTCCCCCCCTCAAAAACAAGATCCAAAAATCATTCTTCCTGTCCCATGTACACAAAACATTTTTCTGTTTTCTGTGTGCAAAGTAAATTATTGAGATCTTCAGCACCATTGCCATGATCACAGTATGTACTTTATTTATCCGAATTTTTAAACTCTCACTTTATCCTGCAGATATGTGATGAAGAAACTTGGAAACGATAAGATGGATGTGGATGCACTTCTTGACGAAGCCGATAGGAATAAGGATGGAGTAATCGACTATGATGGTACGAGATGAGATTTGTCACTAACTATCAATTAGTCCCGTGAAATTTCATTCGGATCACGTTTCCTCATCTTGCCTTGAATCCTAGTTCCACTACTGTATCAAGGAAACGTCACTATTTAATTAATCTTTCATATTTGCAAAGTGACAGTAAGTAATCGATTGTTTCTTTTATTTCAGAATTCGTGATCCTGATGAAGAAATATTAATTATTATAATTGATAATTAATTTTGCGTTCAAAAACTTTTTCCATACTGAATTATTGATATACGATTCATTTCAAATGCATCAATAAAAAATATCACATGAGACTGACATCGCGATTATGTGACTCTACCATCATCATACGTTCATTTACATGGAAACTATTGAAACTATTGAACGAAGTGGATACGTATCATTAGTCAGTTAGAAATTGTTTTACTGTACCTATGACTTATTGAGCCAAAATCCCGGTCTATTGCTGTATTACCTTTTTAGTTTGTTGAAGTATGTCGATTTACTGTTTTATTCAAGTTGTATATATATTTGCATACATAATAGTTTAGTCATAAAGAACTACCAGTCCATTACAAGTTTGCTGTAATTCGGAGGGTAGATAAGCTCTCGCGATTAACGTTATGTTGTAAGGATGAAGATGCAGGTCACTGAAAGATTCATATTTTTGAATAAATTTTTTGTAAAAAGATATTAAAATGTTTGCTTATTTCCTGATCCCCATGTTCTGCTCAACTTGATCAATTTCAAGATTGAAAAAAAAACAATAAAATTTAGAAAAAGAAATTTGGTGCAAAAAAGGTGAGGGCTTACGGATCCAGTACCTTGGTAGGGCTGGTCAACTAACTGCATTAATAAAGCAACCTTCGTCTTGGCAACATGTCTCTCTAGTCAAATGATAGCATCATCCTGTATTACGTCTAGCATTGTGGCGTTGAATATGCGTGCGGAAACGGTCATTACTTCTATTGCGATATTGGTTGACTTTGACCATGTCTAATATAAATGTATTTAAGAAATATTCTGTGCATTCTCTATGGAGTAATTTTCAGCAACTTCCTATTCTTTCATGTGCTAGATTGGACCACAGTGTTACCAGTTAATATTTGCTTCCAGCTTCACTACCAAAGTTCCTCCTGCAGTCAGTCTTAATCTAAGTTTCACTGATGTATCTCTTTTTGTGTTAGAATCGCGTTTTTCCTAAAAAAAACGCCTTAACTACGGTGCTGAATTTGAGCAGCAACGCCCACAAGCCATTCCCAAGGCCTTTTTGAAGAAGGAGGCAGGGGAGGAGGACCCCAAGGATCCAAATGAATTGGGAAGCCTACTGGTCCTTGATCCTACCACCCACAATCTGAAGACACAAGAGGAGGCGGATGCCTGGCGTGAGGCCCTCCTGCATTCCCGGGCGTGGCTCTACACAATGACACACCAATAGCCAAGGAGGTCCGAGGCGCCCTACTGGACCTCCCACCAGGGGTCCTGCCCTGTTATGAGAGGATTGCCCAGTCCTCTCAGTTCAAGCTCCAAAGAGCTGCTGAGTCAACCAGCAAAAAATACCACTAACAGGAGCTCCACTAACAGGAGCTCCTCTTCAAATAAGAAGAAGGGGAAGGAGGGAACAACTCCTGTTGACTCAATGGACATCACTCCATACCTTATCCCTGTGTTGGAGAGAAGAGGCTTTCTCTCCAAAGGTATTGGGTGGATGGTATACAGAACCCAGTATAAGATTTGACCTTCTACCTTGCAATTCTATAAAGCACATTTCAATATTAGTGTCTGAGAATCAGTTTAGGTCAACTCGTTCTGCATACTTCAGTTCTGAGGATATGAGTAATCTGACCCCACCTCCATGTTTATTCGCCCTTGGTATTGATACCAGGTTGTAGCCTTGAACATTAATGTTTTTACTATTGTTGTCCTTGAGACACGTTTCACTTAGAATACATATGTCTACTTTGCTAGAATTGTTGTTTAGTATCTTTTCAATTTCAAAGCATTTGTGAGGCAAACTTCTAACGTTCCATTGTACTGGAAATAAGTGAGCAAACACCTTCAGGCATGCTACAGCAACCATTCAACAGACACCAAGTCACGAAAAACAAGAGTTACCATGGGGGAAGGTCTACAATGCCTAGCAGAACATTTAAAGGTCTAGAATATTTTAAAAATTACATGCCTAGCGGAGCCCCCCACCCCCCATTTTCTTTTGTGGCCACCCCTGGTCTGCATAAGGGAGTGGAAAGGCATTTAAGTGAGGAGGTGGCACTACTGTTCACAAGTTCATAGTGACAAATAAGGTCTCCGGGCAGGTGGTGAGGCAGGGTTACCTGGCTCGACGCCCCACCCGAAGTGCTCACCCATTACATGTAGCTTACCCCCCTATGTTGCATGTCTTACAAGTGAAGACATTTGACAAAAGACACCCAGAAAGAAAAGAAACAGTTCCACAGTACCTGCTAGCTGTCCACAATGTCTTGTAGATTGTCAATCATGGGCACCGTGTCACCACGGAGCTATGCCTCCTCTTTCTCAGGGCTGCTGAAGAGCAGCTCCAAGTCAGAGACCTCTTCTCCTGGGCTGTCTGGAGGAGTCTGTGTGGTCCCAGTGTTCTGGGACCATGGGAGAATGCAAAATTCACTATTTATCCAACCCCAATTGACCTCACCACCTCCCTGTCAAGTCACCAGGGATGGTGCAGCCTGTACGGGCTCCGGAGAGCCCCCACCAATCATAACTGTCATGAGGTTGGCTTTAAGGATGTTGGGAGCAGGAACATCAGACTGTGCTAAGTCCTGAGCTTCTTCAGCAGGAACGAGCAAAAGGTGGTTCTGGTGAAGAATCCTATATGAGGGGCCAGGCTTCTTGCCTACAGGAGGACCTTTGATCTTATAGACCAGCCAGTCCTCTAACTGTGAGACAACCACATAGCCCTGGTCTTCCCACCAGTCCTTGACCTTCTGCTTTCCCACAAATCTGTCAGTCTGCACCATGATGACATCCCCAGGATGTAAGGTGGCAGCACCTGCCTTGCGGTCATAGTATCGGCGTTGACGTTCAGCTTCTTCAGTGGAAAGCTTGTGAGTCATTTCAAAAGCTTCCTGAAGTCATTTCTGCATGGTGGCAATAAACTTAGGTCTAATCTTATTTTGTGGAGGCTCCCAGAAAGTCAGGAACATGAAGTCCACCGGTATCCTTGGGCACCTACCAAAGAGAAGATAGTGAGGGCTATAGCACATCACTGCAGAGCGAGTGGAGTTGTAGGCGAGCAACATCTCTGGAAGATGTAGAGACCAACAAGCTTTCTCATCAGCCCCAAGTTTTCCTAACATGCAGATGATTGTTTGGTTCATCCGCTCTACTTGACCATTAGTTTGGACATGGTAGGGTGTAGTTTGGAGTTTTTGCACCCCTTACAGTGTACAGAGGGCTGTCACAATTTTACCAACAAATTGTGGCCCCTGGTCACTGACAAGGTAAGCAGGCGCTCCAAAAAGTGAGAGGTACCCCCACCTCAAAGCATGAGTGGCCGCCTCCGCCATCTGTGCTTTGACTGTGTAGGCAACAACATGTTTGGAGAAGTGATCTTGCATCACCAGTAGGTTACACATTTTTTTCTTATCCACCTTTTCTAGAGGGTCACTGGACTCCTCTATTGAACAGAAATCAATGTGAAGAATCTCCCCAGGGCCACTACAAGGGAGTGGCTTCATGGGAGCAATGGGAGGTGCCCTCTCGAACATCATACAATGTTCACAGTGCTTCACCTTGTTAGTGGTGTCCCTGGTTGCACCAGGCCACCAAAATCTCTCAAATGCAAGAGAGAGTCTGTGTTTCTGACCCTGGTGTGCTGCCTCTCGGTGGCACCTATCCATAGCTTGGTCCCGATATCTTTTTGGCACTACAAAGCACCAGGAATCTTCGCCATTCAATCGAGATTGATCCTTATAATAAAGCATCCTATCCCACATAATGAGGTATCCCTTGTTCCTGGCCTTGAGGTAGGCCGAATGGCCTTCCTATCAAGAACAAAACGCAACACCTCTAGAAACTTGGCTTTAGGTGCCTGAAGGTTTTTCACAACCCTATAGAGGACAGGGTCATCCTTCTGTGCTTGAGGCCAATTTGTGACATGCATCGTTGCAGTAGTTGCAGGTTTGATGTGATGGTCCACTGCCAAGTTGGCCCTCAATGGAGGCGGTTGTTCGGCTTTGGCCCTCTCCTCATGAGGAGTACGAGCATTGTCTAACATCACCTTCGATAGGGATCAGCACCTTCTGAACCCTAGCAAGACACTTGTTGACTTCTTGAGGAGGGAGGGGATCCTCCATGTGGCTCAAGAAATCAGCCACAGTATTGTCTTTACCCTTCTGGTACTCAATGGAGAAGTTGTAATTGGCCAAGCATTGACCCACCTCTGCCCAGTAGCATCCAGGTTAAGAGAGGAGAAAATGTAAGTGAGTGGGTTGTTATCAGTATGAACAACGAACTCATTACAATTTTGTCCATAGGGTGACAAATACTCATGAAAGTGTTCTGTGATGGCCCACTTGAGGGCCAAGAACTCCTTATTGTTTGAATGATACCTTTGCTCAGTATCATTAAAAACCCTACTAGCATAAGCAACAGGGTGGTATCGACCTTCCCCTTGTTTCTGTGACAGCACAGCACCAATTCCTTTCCCAGAGGCATCCATCTCCAGAAGGAACGGCTTGCTAAAATCGGGAAAGGCAAGGAGTGGCTCCTTCAGACATTCCTCCTTGATGGTGTTGAAGGTGTGCAACTCCTCCTCAGAGAGCTCTACACTCTCTAACTTCTTGTCCTTGTTCTTACCTGCGGTAAGATCATACAGAGGGGCAGCTATTTTAGAGAAGCCCTTAATAAAGCGCCTGTAGTGCCCTACAAGCCCTAGAAAAGACTTTACATCTGTGTAGGTCTTCCGAGGTGGGCACTGCGCAATTGGAACCAAGTTCTTTGGGGAAGGTTTAACCCCATCCTTGCTCACATGGTGAGTGAGGTAGGTAATCTCTGACTTAAAGAGGGTACACTTGGAAGGCTTCAATTTGAGGCCATGTTCTCTCAGGCAGTCAAAGACTACCCTCATATGTTGAAGGTGTTCTTCCAGAGTGCGGGAGAACACAATGATGTCATCTAAGTAAATCAGACAATAGGTGAGGTTGAGCTCACCCAAACAGTTCTGCATGAGCCTCTGAAAAGTTGCTGGAGTGTTGCAGAGACCAAAAGGCATCCGATCACACTCAAAGAGGCCCATACTACTGAGAGTAAAGGCGGTGAACTGCTTAGACTCCTCTTCAATGGGGACCTGCCAGAACCCAGATGTTAAGTCAAACGTTGAGTAATAGGCGGAGCCCATGAGACAGTCCAAGGATTCACCAATACGAGGCAAATGGTGTGAGTCCTTACGTGTTAGAGAGTTGAGTCTTCTGAAGTCAATACAGAACCTCAGTGACCCATCTTTCTTACGGACCAACACAACTGCATTACACCATGGACTGGTGCTGGGGTGGATAGCTCCAGCATCCAACATTAACTTTAGGTGCTCCCGTACCTCATCCACTTGTGGAGGTGGTATGCGACAGAAGCGTTCCCTAAAGGGCATTGCATCAGGGTTCTTAAGCACAATCCTGTGCTCAACTGCCTTGGTCTGTCCAATCTCATGCTTTTCAAGAGAGAACAGATCATGATACTCTGCCAGGAGGCTGCGAGCTTGGGCGGCCTCCTCTTCAGTAAAGGACTCTAAACCAGACAAGTCCAGTTTTTCGAAGAGTTTTGTGTGTCTCTCCTCTAAGGCGAGCACCTGCTGGGCAGCAGCTTGATGAGGCACCGCCACATCACCAGATACAGGAGGCACCAGGTTGACAGCCTCCATCATGGCTAAGGGGACACCTTTTGCAATCTCTGCCCAGTCTCTGGTGTTGTTCCTCAAGACCTTATTGCTACCATTAGCCAAGGTGGCGTAGGCACTGAGAACATCAACTCCCATGGGGAGTTCAGGCAGTCTCCTCTCGAGGCTGTGTGTCAAAACATTCAACCGATAACCCAGGATAGTCAACTTGACCCTCTCGTGAGTGGCCTTATGGCCAAATGGGGGAATAAGGATCTTGCCACTTGAGCAAGCGACTTCCTTCACCTCATTAGGGGCGATAGGTTTATTAGCCACATCGTCCAAGCGACAAGATGCAATGCAGGTGCCTACACCCCTCATGAGCCATGAGACTCATGAGGAAGCCCAAGGCATTGCCAATTTGGAAATCTCACTCTCCTTGATAACCTCCATCACTCTGTAGAGTGTGGGGTACCAAGAATTACAGGACACTCCTTCATACCAGGATCATCTAACACAATGACTATTTGATCCTCATCATAACCTCATACACAGGGCACCTTGACATTCATTATGACAAACCCAGTAGGCTTGACCATGCTGCCACCAATACCATGTATGGGGGGTATTTCCCGCCCCCCCAGTCCCTTCCTGAAGGCATTCCAGAGGGAACACTGGCATGTCACGTTGCAGTGCGTACCGAGGCATGACAAAATTGAGTTGAGCCCCATTGTCCAGAAGACAAGTAGTGAGCTCATTGTTAATGATGGCTTCATCCCAATTCTGGGGTCCAATCCATTGCTGGAAAGGATCAGGGTTCAATAATGGAGCCCTCTTTTCCTGTCCCTCTAATTTGGGGATGGTGCCTGCGGCAGTGTAAGAGTGCCACAATAGTGTGACCTCAGGTGTTGGAGCAGAAAATCGAGGTCAGTAACCTCACTGCCTGGAACGTTAAAATGTATCCAATCGAGCTTATTGGCCGCCTCATCTTTCAGGGTGGCCAATACCTGAGGCATCAAGAAATAATAATCCCTATAGTTGGTAATAACTCTTAAGCCAATGCCTAAAGGTGCTGGCCACATCGTGGGAAGACTCATCCTTCCCTCGGAAGTCCAGCAGTGCCACCTTGTTGGAGACACCGCCTTTCTTCCATCGAGTCCCACCTTGAGTGACTATCATGGAAGAAGCATCAGAGTCAATGTCTGTAGTCTCAAGACCACTCTGCTGGCTCCCAGAACCTTGACTACCCCTGCTCCGGCATCCACTTTTCTTCTTCTTTTTCCCAGAGGCAGTAACTGCATCTGTAGTGAAACCCTCATTGTCCGTCGTGTAGGCAGGCATTGAGAGTCCACATTGGAGCAGGGTGGGAGCCCCAGAGGGAGCTCCTGTGGCAGCGCTGGGGCTTCCCTGAGCAGCCGTGGCTGTCGCAGAAGAAGCCGCCAATGGTACAAAAGGCTTCACAGTGGCAGAGAGGCTGGGGGTAAGATGGAGCACTGAAAGGTCACCTATGAGAGCACAGGCATCCATTCCCTGTTCAATAGACAAACCCACATGAGGGGCTCCCTTCTTACCATAAAAGGCGAGGAGGTAGCCCACTTCAGTGATGTAAACACCGGTACACCCTGGGTATACCATGTTGAGAATGTCTACTACGAATTCTGGACTGATGGTGTTTGCATCTGGGAATGAAATCTCTCCACTTGCAGTTTTCACCTCAATCCACACTTCCAAGGTGTACCTTTGGAATGGAGGCGGTGGAGGAGTCACCTTCTTAGGAGACTTCTACCTCACATCCCTCTCAGCTCTACTTCTAGAGCCTATGTTGGCCTTGTAAAAGGCTTTGAGGTGATGTTCCGCCTCACTAACTGAGGTGGTGTCGTTCAGACCACCCCCAAGTGCTGGGGATGAATCTCTTGGTTTGGACTGAGTAGTTTGAGTGTTGCCACTCACTGCAATGGCTCCGGGGGCTCCAGCAGTTTCCCCCAATGATTCATTAGGTTGTCTTGTAGCCATACTACTTTTGCAAGGTGAGGTCAACCCTACACCTGTAATTACTCATGAATTATTTAATAATGTTTAAAAGGAGCACTCGTGTGCACCAGAGGGACTCTATTGGAGAGTCGCAGCCAATGGCCACTGCCTGACCACCAGCAACCACCGACAGCCACCAGGGGCTTAATTTAAATTAATTAAGTACTACTTTACCGGCTTGCCTAGGCTGCCACCCAGGGACCCCAATAAGTGTCACACCACAAGGTGCGGAGGTGATGCCTTGCGACCTTCAACTTAAAACTAGCCTCTCCTCCTGTAGGAGAGGTGGGCAGCTTTGGCTAAAAGCAGTTAAAAGTTATACAGACCTCCTACTGAGAAAGTGGTGGTGGTTGCACAGGTACGGCGGCAGTCTAGTACACTGAGTCATTGAGTTGAAAAGACAAGGAGACAGCGACTTCTATTTGAAGCAGCCGCGTCAACCTGGAAGGAGAGCTTTCTCCATTCACTAGCCTGTGAACCCGACAACTGATGCCTATGCATCAGTTACCAGAGAATGAGTGCCAAGAGGTCGGAGTCACGCCTGCTTTTATACTAGGCGTAACGTCATAATAGAAGGTGCGATCAAACATTCAGGGCTTATGGGTGGACGTATCTCCCATTGGTCAGGCATGTCCCAATCACGTGAAGCATGTGTGACATGAGTGGCAAGAAAGCCTCTCATTGGTCAGGCGTGCCCTGGCAACCATGACATGGATGATGTACGAGAGGCATCCCATAAGGATCGCAATGTTCGTATGAGGAGCATGTGGATTAGATCTAGAAGGCTCCCAAAGCACCTGCAAAAGCCTTTCCCTTCACAAGGGAGAGCTTGCTCTCCAAGGGGAAGGCCCTGCCTCTTCAAGAGAGGTGCTTGCTGCATGGGGAAAGGAGCCCTCTGCAAGAGAGTCTGCCCAAAGCACTCGCGGCTGGCAAACGAAAAAGGGGGGCCGCCTTTCGGTGGCACCACACATATAAGGGGTGAATTGGGCATAGCTCATGCTTCAGTCAGTACACACCACCAGGGTGTGCCACAATCTGTGATACTGATACTTAAGTACTTGTTGAACTGATTATCTAGTTAGATTATCTTATGACACATCATGTAGCCACACCTAGAAGTACTGCCACAATAAATAGCATCACCACTGATGTTTCCAAAGTATATTGATGACCATGTATGCTATGACCACGAGCCATTTTGGTATGTCAAAAATAACCGGTAATATACCCTTAGTACCACTGGAAACACCAACATATCAGAGTTGGATTCCCACTGGAGGCAACTTTTTTTTGCTGCTTTTGAACCCCCTGCGTGTCAATTTTGTACAAGAATGTCAGATTTGTGTTATTCATTCGTGTTTTCCACAATTATACAATTTTGCCAGTGTAATGCAATTATAATTTTCGCATTTTCGCACTATCAATTCTCTAACACATCTTAATAGAACTTCAATGCGAAAATGTGAAACACAATTGCATAAGACGGATTAGTGTCGAGGCTCGACAATGGCCCCCTTTGACCGTTGTGTTCTTTAATGTAA
>JBCAUG010543181.1:0-14797 GCA_038406175.1 Haplosyllis leylae | reverse complement strand
TATTTGACAATTGAAACTGCAAGAGCTTCCAGGGCCCTAAGATGGGGCCTAGACCCTGGCTAATATTGGCTCACTTTCCTGGATCAACGCTGCTTCACTACATCTATAAAATCTCAAAAAAATTTGCTGGTCCCACCCCTTGACCAAATCATGGATCCTATACTGATTAGGCCCCTGTTCACCATGGTGGCAGAGGGGGGCTGTACACATATGTGAAGGCCAGTTAAATTTTTTTTTTAGTATTAATAAACTTTTAAATTAAAAAAATGTCATAATTTACTTGTACATTTGATATTATTTTTGTCTCTTATGTATTAATTTCAAAGGAAAAAGTCCTCTTTTTGTCCTCCTTTTCCGGGAAAAATGTCCTCTTTTCCTCCTTTTTTGAGGTGTCCTCCCACTTGACACCCTGCATCAGTAATGATGAAACAGTTGTCATCACTTAGTCTAGTTAAATAAATAATTGCGCAAATTTTCCATTTTTTCTCTATCTTTTGCTTCATGGTTCATTGTTGGACATGACTATCATTTGGAATGAGGTTATTCTCTGTAAGTCCTATTAGCATCTTCAGAACTAGGAATGAAAAAAAAAGAATCTTCCAACTACCTTACTTTGTTCAAAAGTATCAACCCAACATGACCATTTATGGTCGAGATACAATGCAGCTGGCTCCACACAGATAGTTGCATTATTGGTTACAAGGTATAGAATGAGCTTTACTATTGCTACTCATGCAAATAAAATTAACACTTTATCCTTAAAATCACTTCGTTCCTTCTCGGACAAATGTAAGTTTTATTCTTCTTTGACATTCGTCTTTCCGTGTACTTTTTATGAAAACGTAGTTTCTCACCTATCATCTGCAGTAATATTCATACTCTTCTGTTTTGAAACTCAAAGTTCTGACAGTTCCCTAAAAAGAAAAAGAAAATGATCGAATACAAAGTCAAATCTTCCCTAGCAACATAAAGCAGGACAATAATGTACGACAGTAAGTAATTGATGTATCCTTGGAAAGAATACAAAAAGAACAAAAGAAATAAATAGTTCATGCAAGCCAAAGTACTTTTACAACTGACAAAAATCTACTCTGGAAAAAATTCAATACAAACGCGTGGCTGCGAATAAAATTTGCTCATGAGAGTAAGATGTCTTATCTATTGAACATTTGTCTCCGTGGGACGCAAATGACCACCCTTACGATCATTCCTCGCAATCTTAAGTGAAAAGCTTAAAAAATTAAAATAGATCTATTTACATTCTGGTGTGAAGACTAATCAGCTTTGCAATAAAATAATATCCCGTTCATTATTTTTTTCGCGAAGCAAATGAAACTGTCGGGAATCATCAAAAAGTGAATAACACTCTGGCTTCCGAAACCGGATCTTGGGCCAATGATGATTACACGAGAGGGTCCAACCTGCATATTTCAAGCAGTTCTCCGCGGCAGAAACGGCTGTTGTAAATATTTTGACAGTTAGTTTTAAGCATTCAGATTAAATAAGATCACAAAGTAGAGCAATTTGGTTTGCGCTTTGTAAAGAAACAGACTCTTTTATTTGTGAACTGCAAGCCTTCGACACACAAACTCGTCCTTACAAGTAGTACCACACACTGTTGAACTGCTAAACCAGAGGTCCCCAGACCAAATCCCACTGGTGATGGCTTATTTGCTACCAAATTTTGTTTCGTTTCCAACAGGGAACCCTTTGATCTGATCAAAAAACTCGACTCTTACCGGAGTCGGTGTTTGCTGGTGTGAACACGGCAGTAATCTGGGAGTGGATGATGACTTGGTCTGAACCAAAATAAAAGCCATTGCAGGGGATTAACTGGTTGTTATTATAAGTCGTCAACTGTGGTAAAATACCATGTGCAGTAAACAACAAGACAAACTTGAAATAAAGACAAGACGAAAGAATGTGCTCAAATATACCCATTATGCAGATTATACGGCGTAATTTTCTGGGCCTATTCAGAACATTGCTGTCCTCAAAGCGTCGTAAAATTCTCAATTATTGACTACAATTACTTGCCTTATGTCTACTTTGATATAAACATGCCAAGCACAAGCACTGTAGGTAAGATTTATGGCAGGACATTAAAGGAAGGAAGCCATGTTGAAAGTAATTGCGTCACACATCTTGATCTCAGATGATTTAGAAACACGAAAGGTCTGGTGTACTCAATATGCAGATTGGTTCAATTCCAATACTGTAAAATTAAAAACACTGAAACACTCCTACTACACAATGACCCTTCCAATTTTTGTAAGAGTACAGCAACCTTTCTGGAGACAATTGAGGGTATTCCCAATAGAGTGATCTGATCCAGCAAACGTAATCAGCTGTTTACTTCGTGATGACGGTCTGTACCAGCCATGACAGAAACTTGATAAGGATAATAAAATGGACAGGCCTGTTCCTAATTTGGTAATAGATGGGCATTAACAAGACAATTGGTTTATTAATAGAAGCATTTCTATGTCAGTAAATCCGTATTTATTCCAATAAAAGACGTGCGTTGTAACCAAATCTCAACCTGTCACTCAGAATAACTACTTTCGATAAATGTTTGGAAGAAATGGGTTTTGAATGGCCTGTTGTTCCTTCTGTTTTTGCTGTTGGTCTTGGTTTGGAAGTGGAATTTGTCTGAAAAGAAAGAATGAATACTGGCAAATTCTGAGCAAAACAAATCAACGTTCAAAGGTATCACATTGGGTGGTTGACCCCGACTGTAGTCCTACAAAATAATTCCTCACGCTCAACATGCCAATTTCAGATCAGTGTTTTCCCCAAAATGTCCTCTCATCACCTTGAGCTGCCAAGAAGATTGTAAAATCAAAAACGAATATTTCTTCAGAGTTAATCTTCACAGATATCAATTCCACTTAATTAGGAATTTTCTGATAATATATTCTCATCCGATTCAGTAATCATGATGCGTATCTCGTATTGATTAAGTGATATTTTCTGATTACATGATGTGTAATTCTCCAAAGCTACAAACTCAAGGTTTTATTTGTCAAAGTCAGCAACACTACTGTCATCGTTAAGGATTTGAGTTTCATGCTTCTTTATCTCCCTTTGCACTAACTTTGGCAGTCGTGCTTGTTTTCTTTTTTCGAAATATTAAGCTGTCAATAATTGCAACTTCTCGTGGTTTCTAATATCAACACCTATAGCAACACCAATAACTATAGCAAGATGATTAGTTGGTGTTAATGAAGTAAAAGGGAATTTCGTTCACACAATTTCATAATGAATTCATCCTGTTTCAAGGGCGCAGCCTGACATGTTTAAAATCTGTAGGGTGATAGTATGACATTACCCAATTTAGGACAGGAGTTCTAATTTCACAGCACAAATGGAATAGACTCTCTCAATTTCTATTTTTCTCTTTTTGAATATTAGAACTAAACATATTTAAAATTAAAATACTAAGTTGGTAAAATTGAGTACTAATGAATAAAAGTTTTTATTTTTTGAATTATAAATGTGGAAATCAAAGTCAATTTCGAGTAGGATATCAAAATTTTGTTCTCATGAAAAATTGTACGGACTATTGTGTTGAGGGAGAAGGAAGGGAAAATGGTGCATGCTGCACGAGGGCTCAAGTGTTACAGGAAATCCTGAAGATAATCAGGCTTCTGGCCCGAAATCAAGGGAAAGTGCCAAGATTTCACATTTAATCGGGGCCAGTGCCAGGACTTGCAGGGGATTTGTTCAGTGTTTACTATATCACCTGGTTAATGCAAATACATTAATCTAATTTTTTTGTAAAATGACTATCACATATGGCCTCCCATCATAAAGACAAGTAAACAAGTAAAGCGTACTACAACGGCATGTAAATATTTTATGGATGATCTTGCAGTGCAGTGCTCCATTAAAGGTAATAAGATGTGGTGGGCTTGAAGTGATTATAAACATGCCAAGAAAGAACATTATCAATTCGATTTATTACAGACAGTAAAGAAGAGGCAGCCATGTTGAAGGCGATTCCGTCAAACCTGATGGTTTACGATGATTTAAAATGCATGAATTAATTTCATTGAGAGTTTCCCTTTTTTAACGAGCACTTGTGTTCGCGAAAGGTACATTTCCGGTTACTCGCCTCCATAGACGCATACTTTTTTTTAGCTGGGGCAAACATGAACAGTTCATGAAGATGCGCTTAGTTTCCACTGCACGCAATAGCTAAAAGAAAACTTGCTGTCTCAGGAGGGGTAGCAAATAGTCGACCTTGTAGTTGTGCAAGTGGAACCTTTATCTCTGTATTGTCAATGGGTTTGCTTACTACTGATCACTCGCCTCTTTAGCAGGGAAAATATGTTAATCGGCGTTAACTCATTTGACTGTCCTACAAAATCTCATCATAAGTGCCATTAGAAAGTATCATTCACACCAGGACACTTCTTGGTGAAAGCACAAAATATCTTTCGAAGTGTTTTGTTGAATTCGTTCAACTGCAGACAATACCCTGTCAGGGAGTACGGGCTGCCTGGGATATGTTGCCCCATGACCAACATACTTCAGACACTCCCTTAATTTTTTATCTGCAACATTTGCCCAGAAAACTGCCCCAGTGGAGAGTTTGTCACCAGAAATCAATGAAGATGAGAAAAGTTTGAACCAAAGTTTCACCAACTTCCAGTATTTCAGTCAAGTAAACAGTTTGGTTCTTCAACCACAATTTGGCTTGATTGCGGGCATACAACTCATTCCATAATGGGAATGATAGTGTTCACTAATAACATTTGATAAACAGGCAATATCATGAGTTTTTAAAAGAATAAACAGAATTATGTCCTGAAGGAGTCTGGTCAGTTTATTTCCTGAAGGGTAAAGCCCTGAAATCGTTTTTGAACCTATTTAGTCTAATATGGTGAAGTAGATACACAATACCAAGGGCATCCAAGAGTTTTACAATGATAGAATAACGTTGAACTTCTTAAGTGTTCTTCTGGCTCGAAAATATGACAGTACTGTGTTTCCTAAGAAAATGCTCAACTTGACTGACAACGGGGGAATTTTAAATTTCTTCGTGCTAAAATAACTCGGTAATTCCAATTTCAATTTCCTTCGCTTGAAACTATGAATATTTCTTAAAATAATTAAAAATCAATAAAAATTCATCACTTAACCAGAGATTATCTCATATTAAATGAGAGTGAAATGCACATGCTGTAAGCAGTAAATGATATCTTTTGTCACTTGTACTTCAAGGCTCTTGTAGTGGTGAGCAACCTTTCGGGCTAACTTTTTTAAGAGTAATGGAAAATTAAATATATTTAGTTGAATTAAATGCTACTGTGGTTTCAGTTATCTCTGTCTTTTTATATTGCTTTGGACTTGAGTCAGGTGTCTGATGTAAATTCAATAAATGTTATTCTTGGGTCGTGTTTGAAAATCTATATCCTTCCCAACATGTGAATCGAAAGATTAAACATCAACTGAATTCTTGTTGATAATAATTTTATCATTTTAGCTGAACTTTAAAAAAAAACAACTTTTGTTTATGTCAAAACATTTCAGATGTCATAATACTACTTTGTGTCAAGTCAAATCTTACAAGATACCACTTACTTCCACGTCTGGCCTAATTTGCAGCTATTTTCAGCATACTGTTTTAGGCATGTAGTATGGCCTCGTTTCTTTAAAAGGCAAATGAAGATAACTCCAAAATAAAATCATGACTTGCAATAGAATGCAGTGTTGCTGTTGGATGGAACCAAATAGCTTTACTAGCTTTATCACGATTGAGAAAAGAGACAGAGAGTCTTTTGTACAGACAATGCATAAGGACATTGCATGCTTTCTCCGAATCCCATGTCAAATGTTGTGTGTAAAATCATGATGAGTTTTCTTTTTGAGTCGGTTTGATCAAATCTTTACTTGTGCCGCCTCAAAGGCTCAATGAGTTTGCACTGTACTGATTGAATTTACTGATCTGTGTAGCAATTCTGAATTCTAATTTCTTCTATTCAATGAAGTTACTTATTTGAGATTATAGTCACCGCTTTTTCAATATGCTGATTTTCCAATGAAGGAATTGATTTTCATGCAAACTATTTTTAACCCACAAAAGCTACTATAATTCATAAAAGTGTACGATGAAAAATCAAAACGGCTCAAGTTATTCATCTGTCACACTTTGACAGATGTTTATTCATGTAGTGAAGAAATGCTATTGTGTTGGGACTTAAAACGCGAGTTTTAAAATGTTTATTCTTAAACAACTGGTGAGCTTAAGTAAGTAGGTGTATCTGAATATTAAAGAACTAGATAACTCACCTTTTTACGCAACCAGATCCTTTTCTAATTTGCAGAACTTTTTGATCTGAAATAAATGGAGGCAAAGGCTTTAATCCTTTGGGGTGAAATCATCAAACCCGAGTCACAAAGTTTAGTATTATCACACCAGCTTCAGATATTTCCAAAATGGGGATGAAAGTAATCCTTTGTTAATCCTGCGACTAAGAAACCTGATAGATATATTTCATTACCATTGTAAATGTTCCTTAACCCAGTAATGTTAATCTTGCCTTCATTTCACCAGTAAAGTCTATTTGCTGTGCTGTTGAGATTAAAAAAACAACTCCGCCGAACAGCAAGCTTCTCTGTTCAATCGTCACAATTCAATATTGGTTCTTACTTCACAGCAATATCTAATATTAACTCATTATATTTATTTTCTGAAGTTAGAAAAACAAAACACCATGAAATTTGCTCTTCAGCTGAATATGAAAACAAATTTTGTGTTTCAGTTTTCTTTGACACTTTATTGCTTTGCTATAAAGCAGTTTGGCATGAATTGTTCCAAAGACTGTCCAGGAATGGTTTACATGAGTGACTTTCGCCAGGATAAGCATTTCTGAAGCCGTATGTGTATAAATATTAGCACATCAGAAGCAAGTATGGCGATTAAGTAACGTGTCAATTGATCGTAGGTGGAAAAAAACAACTTGTTGTTTGACAGGTTTTCAATACTTGATTTAGATAAATAATTGTGTGTGAAATGAGACGTATTTACTTGTCATTGATATTACAATGACAATGACAGGTTCTTCACATAACAATAACGAGATCGTCTAGTTTCTCTCTTCAAAATAGAATCGTCAATGATTCATTTCTCTTTCAAAGTATCTCTGGGGTTTTCATTTCATACATACACATACATACCTTTTAAGATAAATACACATACCTAGGAATTTAACTGTTGCCACCTGTCTTAACATACCAAATTAAAGAAGACAGTTCTGCAATAATTTCCATACACCTGAGTGGTTAAATACAACAAATCAAAATAACCTCTCGATTCTGAACATCTGAAACGGCTCCTAATTTTGGTGTTCCAAGATCTATCAGTTGGTCAGTTAAGAGATCCTAATCTTCACTGAATTTAGTTCTTGTTTATCTTATTGTGATAGTTGTCACTAATCCTACAAATGCATATTCTAGTCGGAACCGGAAATATTCCAATGATCTAATCACCTCATTCCAATTTTTAACTGAGGAAAGTTGCAAGCATAGAAATTTAAATATGTGTTGTGAAAATGCCACATATCCAAAATTAAAGAGACAGAATTATGATTTTGATACAAGCTTACTAAATTGATTTTAATTCTACCAATGCAACGCGTGGACGACGGCGTACGGGAATCCACCGAATATGCTGATTGTGTGAGCCAGTAAAAACGTCAATATTTTGAATACCATGCAAATATTTCAAAACAGTCTGCATGGAAACATGTTTGAAGTCTCTGTCGACTGATAAAGTAATCTCAGTTAAAGTTTTGGTACTCAGATGACTGCTCTGAAACCAACACAAGTGGACATTTGCTTTTGGGGTTTCCATTGTAAGGCTAAAAGTGGTATGAAAGTCCAATTAGATATTGAGAAAAGTATCATGGAATAATAATCTTAGAGCAAGCTTTCTCACTCAATTTAGCTTAGCACCACTTCGTCTATTGCTGACAATTTAGCAGCCTTTCAGACTCAATCAAATCTAATTTGCCTCAACCTCCGTGCTGTGCTACAGTAGTATATTTCCTACATCGTCTGATGATGGCAGAATTTGTTTTTCTCGAAATGTAATCGTGCTATGTCTACAACAGAACTATCCCAGGTTGAAATAAAATCAGAAAACATATTTTCCTTTTTGCTCAATCAGCTGTTTGTGGAGGTTTAAAATTGATGAAAACCGTCTGTTGATGATAACCCGGGTACTTTATCAAAAATATATATTACACTTACTTTTCAATTAACCCTTCTCGCGGGTAACATAAAAATATCTTTGTTAAATTTTAAGAATAAATACTTCATGTCAAATATCCAGTTGCTTCACTGTTGCAAGACCAACTTCCTTTTGAAATCATTTTTTCATATGTACTTCAGTAACACTTGTGATAAACACAACAACCCACTTCAATCAATTTAGACCTAATTTCCAATTAAATCTGTTGTTCATCAAACTTTTCGCTCACAATGCAGAAAAGTACAAAGAGTAAGAATAGATTTTTCCGAGGTTTATGCGGCAATGACAGATTAAACGTAATGGACAAATGTTTCAATTTTACAGTCCGCAAATCGTGAAAATGTGTTTCATTGATTTTTTACTTACTCGACAAAAGAAAGAGCGCAGTGACTTTCTCTGCTTTTGTTCAGCTTTTATTTACTCACAAGTAAATGCAAGCCCTATGGCAAAATAAGTTCGTCTCAATATGACAAATACTCTACAAAACCTAATTTGCCTTCATTAAGATCCATAATAAGTTACAATGTGCATGTTGTCCCCAGGCATGGGCTGCTTTAGTCCCTGCAAAAAACCCATAACTAGATAAATTATCCCTTCTAATGCCCAAGTTTCTTATTATTGCTTCGCTACCTAAGATGTTTGATGCCTCAGACTTAATCAGATTTATTTGTGTAATGTCTTATATCCAGACTACCCAAGGAAACTGCATTCGTTATGCTGATTAAACTTTTTGTCTTCCGGCCTTGACCACTATAATACCATTCAACTAAGGTCATAGTAAATATAATCACCCAAATTTGTATTAACTTACTGTTACTGTCTTGCAAACTAATTTCATTTCAGTTCTTCTCTTACATTTCAATCAGGTCAAATGCGGGTCGCTTGTGACGAGAAAAATCGCATTTTCAAAATTCATACAGCATTTCAAAGACACAAACTCAAATATTCAATACAGTATCGACCAAAAAGAAAAGAATAGTCACTACTCCCATTACCAAAGTAAAAATTGTTCAGTTTGGAAATAGAATCCTGGTCTGTAATAACCTATTTACCTCCTTTTGGAAGCAATTAAGTGTAAGCAAAATTGCTTTAATTTTCCAAGTTCCCAGTAGATCAGCCACTGTCTTGAATTTTCCGCATCAAAGCATTTCATCGTAACTTATTTCCACTTGACAAAATAATTGTGTACTGCTTGTTCTGTGACACAACACCATGTGAAAAATAACAAAAACCCGCATCTTCTCAGGACACAGAGATCCGACACCATGGGTCGTATTCAATTTGATATGCGGACCAAGCGCTTGGCAATTTCTTCAGACCTCATGACCATTTATAGAATATCAATAAGAAAAATGGCACTTTTATTTTCATTCTATTTCAACTTTAATATATTTATATTAACTAATACATGTATCTGGTAATCAATAAATTTAGCAATATTTTGCCTCCCGCCCCCGATTCCAGTACAGATTGTTGTTGGGTATTTGGTCAGTGATTGGATACTGCACAGGAAAGAATAGCTTGCTGGCCAAAGACCATAGGAGACTACTGGTCAGTAAGCAATTTTATCAAGTGCAATATTCCATCATTTGCCAAATACCCACCAATAAACTATACTGTAATTGATGGCAATAATATGACTAAATTTAGTGATTGCCAAATGTTAGCTAAAGCATTTGTATTACAGTTGAAATAGAATGAAAACACATGCCATTTTTTCTACTGATATTCTGTACATGGTCACGAATTCAGCAATTTTTATCCGATACTCTGGGTCCGTATACCAATCTGAATACGACCATTTAACACTTACCACTCACATAGAAAAAAATAATTTAGTTCATCCCTCTAGGATGCCAGAAATTTGTCTCATGTATGACATTCCATATCTATAGGAATGGTAAATCACGTAGAAGAATCTCAAATCATTTAATAGGAAGTCCTGCAGATGTCCACACTGCCAACGGTGTTCCTCCCACCATCTGTTACAGGGAAAATAGCATATATCGAGTCCATCTACTATCGAGTGCCCACTTCCATGATTCTGGCTAAATTGCTCTTATGAAAACCTCTTTATGTCCTAATGAAACTCTCAATGCTCTTCGTTCAGTGCCATCACTGGCTTGCAGGGAGAACTATAACGCTACACATCAGCGGGGAACTTACTGACAAACCATTTGAAGCATTTTAACATCAACTTAAAGTGTAAGTTCAGGTCACATATTCTAATTCTTAACATAGACACCCTCTGTTTGTGTTTTTTTTTCATTTTTAACTTTTTCAATTTGGTAAAATTAACTTCAACGGACATTAAACGTATTCTACCGACTGGCAATACGGACCACATCTGAGAATCACAGCAATCAGTGAGGATGGTTAAGCCCAGAACCTCAAATTTCCTTCTCACGCGTTCAACACCTTCCTGCAGGTCTTTTTTCTTGAAATTATGTAATCACTGTTTAATTCGACAATATAAATCAAACACAGAAGAGAACATATCTATCTCAAGCAGAGAATGGAATTCTCAGAATATCCAGCAACAATCTGATGACAAACATCGGCGTAACACTCACTCGAGATTCTGTTCGAGGGCGGGGAGGGGGTACTGCTGTCCCGTCTGGGGAGTATCCCAATACTATCAGGGGCTACCCCTGTGCTGACTTAGGTACCCCTCCCCCTGAAGGGACATGGGACCAGAGACTAGAGTACCCCTTCTGGGACGGGGACTGGGGTACCCCCTGGAAGGAACCTGGGACCAGAGACTGGGCTACAACCCCAGAAGGGACCTGGGACCAGTGACTGGGGTACCCCATTTTAGCAGACAGACACCTGTAAAAACATATACCTCCCTTCGTACTTCGCACGCGGGCGGTAACAAGGTGACCGAGATTCTCGAACTCAAATTAGTCAAGATATAGAGTTCATACCTACTTACCATCCACAAAGTGTAATAAATGTCACATTGAAAGGAGTTTCAAGAGGACCTCGTGTTAAAGGTCGCATGAATAGTTCAGGAGGCTAAAAATATATCCACAAAATAGGAACCATCATCCAAACTTGATCGTTTGGTAATGAAGTCTTTCAAGTAATTTATTGTCAATATACGCAAAAGGTAAATCACAGATAGATATGGACAGGAATCTTTAAACAGTGTGGAAGGAAATAGCCCCAGCTGTCCCCTCAATAAACTTTGCCTCTCAATCAATCTGTAAGTTACAAGATAGTTCTTACTGATGTCTAACTGCAATCAACAACATTCAGCGCAATGCTGTACTAAATTGATATCATTGATACTTCGAAATATCCCCTTAAAGAATTACAAGTTTGTTCGTCATTCTGGAAGAAGAAAGGACACTTCAATTACGACTGTCTCTTTCTTTTTCACTTTCATCTGACTGTTTATTTTTCCATTCTATCGTGGTAATATTGGTTTTTGAATGGAGTATTTTGTGTGTTTTGAAACTTTTGACAGTACTTCCATTCATTCCAGAACCAAATAATCAACAAAAAGAACTGCTTGTAATCGGCTGGACAGTCTTTCATGAACTTGAAATTTAATGAGATATTCACAAAATATTTTTTTCTGACAAAATATTATTTTTCACAGAGGTACAAAAGCTATTTAGAACATTTGCTTAAATAGGTTAATTGGTCAAATTTGGTTCATTCTTTGTTCATACACTTTCAACCCTAGAAAATCAATCTACTGAAATAACTCCAAAATACTCTATTCCTGTCCTGCTGAAATACTGTTAATTCAGAAAATAAGCCCAAAATAGCTTTCATCAGATAAAATGTAATTTTAGCATACTAAATAAACTCAATATAGAATCTTTAAAGAATAACAGTTTCATGATCCCCCCCCCCCCCACCAAAACTTACAGTGATAACGGGTTGCAGTGACCATTCTACTTCTGCTATTTACAAGTTCGTCATCATTTATTAGCTATGCCACTACAGGTTTGGCCCGGTCAATTCAAACACGGTTAATTCTAAGGCATGCTTAATTCGAAGCTTCTCCCAAGTCTTGTACACAACCCCTATCTTTTCAATGTTAAAAAATACTGTTAATTCCAACACAGTTAATTCGAAGTTTCACTAATTTGAAGGGATTTCAAGACTAACTTAATTTGAAGTGATTGTAGTTCGAATTTTCAGGGAACTTGAATCAAAGTTTATTGTAATTTGAAGGGTTAAATCAAACTTTATCTTTATTTGAAAACTCAGGTTGTTAATCGAAGCCTTATGCCATTTTCTGTACAAAAGAAAAGCATTCTGTCCAACATGTTTGACATACATTTAATTTCATTGCATTCAGATTGATGTTATTTCCATGTATTTGTTCGACCTCTCTGGCATCAAATAAAAGCAATAAATATTCATTCTTTGTCATATTTTTATTTACAACTGTACAGTTACTTGTTAATATTGTACAAACTCTCACATGTGGCTACACAACACATTCAGTCGATGTAGTCAGTGATGTCCCAGTCCACGTCTCCACAGATTCTTCTTACCAACTGAATATCCTGGGGCTGCAGTATGATCCTCTGGGCATGGATTGCAAGTAGATTGGCATCTTCAAGCAACAATATGAGATAATTTTTGGCCCCCTTATGCAAGGCCTCAAGGCCCCCCTTTACCCAGCATAATGGGCAAATGTTCCTCTGCCCTCATTCCAGCTGTGCATCTGTTTTATCTGGTGGAGCAGCTCTGGTGAGATGGGCTTTATCAAATTCCCTATATGTTACTTCCTTAACGACCCTGAAAAGAATAATACACACTATATCAAGTGTTCGGCATGTTCAACTTATTCTATGTACTGTACTGTACACAATACAGTATGACAATCTGTACAACATGTTCAACATATTATGACAGTACTGTACTGTACCAAATGAAAGGTAACTTGGCAATGCATAGGTTTGTTGTCCACTGCAAATTACAGATCTCTCAAAGAGCCTGTGTCCTTGGCCACTGCCTTCTACCCCACTCACTGGCTTGTAATACATTGTCCCTATGGGTGGATTTGATACTGTGGGTACTGAAATGAATAAAAAATACATATTGTCTGACATGTTTGACATACACTGTACTAATATATGACAGTACTGTACTGTACTGTAATTAATTATATTGTCTGACATGTTCGACATGCACTGTATTAATACACTACAGTACTGTACTGTACTGTACATACCACTGTAATCGACTCCAGGTCTTCTTGGGTGGGCAGGCAGTTTCAGCTTCCTTACAAATATCTTGCCAGCTGTTACCCATTGCCTTAGATCTTTTCTATGTGCAAGGGGTGGCAACTTCCCCACCTTGTCCATTCTCTTTTTCGTTTGTTTAGTCCTAGCCATTTCACAATGCTTTTCTCACAACCACAAAACTGTAGATGATATGGCTTACCACACCTTCTACAAGGGATTATGATGCATTAATATGCAAAACCCTTGTAACAAGCATGGCAAGCCAAATCATCTCATGGTTGTGAGAAAAGCATTGTGAAAGTTGTGATTAAGTATATCATGGAAGAAAGCATCAGCGGAGGTGGGACTCTCTGGTCTCACCCCCAGGGAGGCTGCCAAAGGGGTGCTAAATATCAAACAATTTCAGAATATGCCAGACCCATTTGGGGACTTGATAAAAGAAGTTAAGGTGAGTAATTTTGTGTTATGGTTACTGTTATGGTATACTGTACCGTATATAATGTATTTCTATGTCGAACATGTCAAAGTGTACATTAGTGTGCTCGTTTCAGCCATATGAAAGGATCAATGAAGAGTCAAAATCATGGTTTACATTGGGGGAGTCAGTCGGATTGGACATTGTTGATGATGAGGAGGAAGAAGAAAAAGATGAACAAGACAAGGAGGACAAAGAAGTGCAGAAGGTACTGGAGAACAGGAAAGAGACTAAGAGGAAGATAATACAAGGTACTGTATGTATAATATGTGTATGTATGTATGTCGAACATGTCGGAGGAAATAGACTGTAACCATTGTTTCAATACAGTACACCATACATAGTAATTGTTCATATGTCGAACATGTCAGACAAAATAGATTTATTTAATATTCCATTTACACTGTACTTGCAGCAGTACGAACTGTGGCTGCAGTGCATGGGATGATGTCAGAGGCCCACAAGACAGTTGCTGAAGGGTGGGTGCTGTTTGAGGAGGCTTGTGAGCATGCTGGGCTGGGGGATCTGCCCCAGATTTTGAGAAGCCTTAAGGGAATGTCGATGCTGACTCCACCACTGATGCCAATGGATGTAGTTGAAGCAGGCTCATCAAGACCACAAACACCTGCCCCTCCCCTCTCCATCACCAGTGAAAAAAGAACAACAGGGCAACAAAGACCCTGTTGTCTTGCTGATTGATGGTAAATGAAAATGGAACTGTCCTCAATGTGGTGCTATCTCGGGGTCAAAAAACAGTTGTGATGCCCACATCAGGCAGGTCCACACAGGAAAAGCCCTTGTGTGTGCTCTGTGCAGCTTTTCATCTTACAATATTGATTCGCTGCACAG